>VYZS01101802.1:54820-99993 GCA_013400695.1 Neodrepanis coruscans | reverse complement strand
TTGGGGGGGGAGGAGGGGGGTTGGTGACTGTGGCCGTCTCTTAGGTAAGGGAAGTGATTATATATTAATATTAATTCCATTCTCATACAAAGTGTTGGGGATTTTTTTTAATATTTAACTTCTGCATGTTCTAGTGAAATGCCTAACATGATTTAGTGCCTAATTCCATTTCTCTGTTTTGTGTGTCTCAGCCTCTTTCTCTTCCAGATTTTGTAGAAAAGACCACTGAATGGCAAATTTAATCTTGCCTCTAAAAGGAAAAGCAAATTGTCCTTTCCATTCCTCTGCAAGCAGAAGGCTTTAACTCCAATTACTCCTGGCTCTGACCTTGCTGCTTTGCGAGTAGAAACTGCTTCGAGCTTTCCAGCTTTCTCAGATCTTTTCAAGACTCTTTATCTTTCAGACTTTGTGTCTTTCAAAGTCAGCAACACTTTCTTTGTGCGAGGCTTTGAGCTTCACCAGCTAAAAAGAGCCTCGGACACGCACCAGAGCCGATGGGAGGGAGCTGCCCCTTTCCTCATGCCTTTGGGTATCTCAGTGGATATCTCATTCCTTAGGGCCTCTTTATATTACAATATAATTTTCCTAGAGGCCTGGCTCTGCTGCCATTACAGAGCAGGACTCAGGTTTGATATTGCTATGGAGGTTTGATATTGATATGGAGGAATTTCTTTACAGGGCATTTCTGGGTTTTGTGGAGGCTCCAACAGCCTGTGAGTCCTTGTTGTCCCATGGAAGGTTTCCTTGCAATCTGCTCTCCACCAGCACTGGATCATGCTGCTGTCTGCTGCTTTCAGTCGTTTAATGTCCCCTTTGCCTTTGAGATTGAGTTCTGAGAAGTAACAGCAGCATTTTCAGGGCTGCTTTGCTGCAGACCTGCTCCTGCTCCCTTGCCCATTCCTGCATGTCTGTGCAACATTTGTGAGTGGTTACAGGGGGGCAAGGAATTGCTTTTGTGTGTTGCACAAGAGAATACTTGTGAAGCACTGTCTGATAGTAAAAGCAATTCTAAAAGTAACTGAGTTGAAATGAGGGTGAGTTGATTAAAGGAGAAGCCAAGCAGCCAACCTGTGCTCCGAGCAGGACCCTCGAGTGTGTGGGTTTCTTTGCAGGATGGGGATGTGTGTGCTGCGTTTCTCAGCTGCTTGCTTTATGTTTAGCTACAGAAAATGAAAATGGATGTTAGCTGGGAAAACAAAATCCATGTTAGAAAGGGTGAGCCACAAGGATGGGCCGTAGGGTGTAGAGCAGCTCAGCCAAATTGGGGGTGATGAGGCTTTTCCCTGCCTTCACCCAACCAGGGAGTGATGTAGCACCCACAGGGGCAGGTCTTCCAGCTTCCATTTTCTAAGCTTCAGCATGCAAAAGATGCCAAGAGGAGTGAGCTCTGTCTGTTCCTTCCTCCCCACAGAAGACTCCAAGAGAAGTGAGTGCTGTCTGTGCCTTCCTCCCCCTCCAAAGCAGGATGAGCTTGGAAAACATGATACTAAAAGCACCTTGAATGGTTCTCATATCTTTATGTCTCACATCCAGCACTCTTTGTTCAGAGGAAGAGATTCCTGTGTCTGCCTGACTGAAGGGCATGGGGCTTTAAGCCAATCTGTGCCTGAGAGCTCCTGGTCCCATGGCTGGGTACCAGGCTGGGAAACACTCCCAGAGCTGACTCTTCCTCTCTCTCAGGGGATGGTTAAACTGAGCCCACTCAGGGGATGGTTGGGAGCAATTAATTACTGTCTTGTTCTGTGGGGCTGTTCCTTTGCCCCTTTCCTCCCCAAGGCCAGGCAGCTCTTGGCACAGCAGTTAAATCCCAGCAGGGGAAAGCAAAGTCTGCTGAGGAAGGAGAGCAGACATGCACTCAGCCTTTTGCAGTCTGCGGTGGGAAATGGTTATTTTAGCTGGAGATGTGCTGAGGGTTTGTGCTGGGACACCTCTGTCCCCATTCCCACCCTGCCTGCAGAGCTGATCCCACGCAGCACAGGGCTTTTTATGGGGACTGTTACCATCCCTCTGGCCAGGATTTGGGACACTCCCACCTCCAGTGGGAGTTGGAAAGCAGGAGGTTGGTGGAGTCCTAAGAAATGTCAAGTGGAGCAAGAGCCTCAGGCTGGGGCTTGGTGAAAGAGCATAGTGGGGCAAAGCCCCAGGTGCCCTGCACAAGTGATGAATTGGACCTGCTGCAGCATATACCACAGGTTTTACTTGTGTTGATTAAGCCCTGGGCCCTGGTTCAGCCTAAGCTCACCAAAATCTGAGCAGTGAAGCACAAATCTCTGCAGAAGCAGGACTCAGACCTGTCCAAACAGCCCATCCTTAATGATGGTCCCTTCTCTGAAGGTTCTTACTGGCACACAGACAGCACTAGCAAAGCCTTGGTTCATTCTGGCATCTCTTCACATATTTCCATTTATACCACCTATTTGGAAACAGTTCTTTCTGCTCTAGGATTGGAAGAAGAAGGGATTTCAAGGAAATCTTACTCCCAATAGCTCTGTGGCCTTCCTGGACCAGAGCAGAAAGTGTGAAGCAATTTGGGATGTGAATGTGAATGTGGTGACCACAGCTAAAATCAGTAGGAAGAGGATCTTGATTTAAGTACCTTTTTGGGGGGAGATGTTTTGGGGTTTTTTTTGAGGGTTCTTTTGCTTTTTTTTGTGGGTAGGATTTTTTTTGGAGGGGGGGAGGGGTCATCCTATAAGAAAGAGGATGTTTTCCTGTTTGGTTGTAAAAAGCTACTTCTGCTTGGTGTAATTGGATACTTCCTTTTCTGAGTAAGGAGCCTGGTGGATCTGGGGGCGTTTATTTAGGCAGCTGTTTGGGTGATGAATTTTGTATATTTTCATTCTGGTGGGAAATGGTGAATTTGGGTTTTATATGATTGATTTATTCTTTTGTATTTCTGCCTCAAGTTACATGGAGCTTAAAATGAGTTTAAAAAGCAGAAAACTAGTATTTGAATGTTATTTGATCAGGTAATAAAATCAAAATAGGATGGATATATGGGGCAGGCAAAGTAGATGTCTTGAAACAAATTTTACATTCAAAACTAGTTGATTCATTAACTGGAGTATTAATTGTACATAATGAATTACACTTCTGATCACCATAATTAGAGATCCTGGACTTTCAGGTTGCAGTTTTACTTGCAGATTGGAAAACATACATTTCTCCTTTGTGCTCCTGATTTGTTCATTGACTTGCTGAAATGAGGTGTTAGATTGGACTGAGTGTTTCAGAAACATAGAATTATTTAGGTTGGAAAAGACCCATAAGATCATGGAGTCCAACCGTTGAACTGACTGAAATTAAGATGTTTTCTTTGTCCTTGTGAGAGAACCAGAGTCCCCCAAAAGCTGTGTTTGTACTTCAGTTTTTTCTGGTTGTGTATTCATCAGTGACTTCCCTTAAAATTTTTGGCAGCTGATGTGTCCTGCTTACCTGGCCAAACAGGAGCTGTTTAATATTAAAACATGACCCAGAGATTGGCGTCACCTTAGATTGCTTGTTTGAAATGAATGTTTTAAAGTAAATGCATTTAATGTTTAAAAGTGTTAATTGAATTCTAATGTAATTGAATTGAATCCTTGTGCAGCCCATTCATTATTTCTTCCTCAGCAAGTTTGGGCATTTACTTTGAGCCAAAAACCTTTACCTTTGGTTTTCTCTGAAGACACTGAGAAATCCTACCCCTGTAGCTGCCATAGCTCACATTCCTCCAGTTTGGAGGTACCTGCCAAGGTGGATCCTCAGAGGAGCATCCAACTTCCTTGGTGCCAGACAGGGAGGTTACTATGAAAACCTTCAAGAAAGATTTGACTTTCCAAGCTTCTTCCCTCTGAGCCAAGTACCAAATACCAGATCCCAACCCTGCAGTACCTGATGGTCAAAAATCCTATGTTGTAAATAAAAACACTAAAGCATGGGATAAAATGTGGGAAAGACTTAATTTCTTCCCTTAATCCCCCAAACCTCCTGACTTTCCTTTGATGATGTATTCCTGGAAGACAGGAGTAAGTTCCCTGTTCCCTGTGGATAATAGCACTCAATCACAGCACTGATTGAGTTTTAGGATGGGAAGATGGGAGGCTTTTGAGCCACCCTGCAAAAATTTGAGATAATTTGCTCAGCCTGATGGTCTCATACATTACTTTCCCCATAAGCATCCTGTTTTTCTGTGGGCGTTTTAAGAGGAAACCCTCGTCCTGGCAATCACCTTCCTTGAGCCACCTGACAGCCTCTCCTACAGCAGCCAAAATCGATATATTTCATTCCATTCTCCACCTGTCAGGGTCTATAATGGGATTACAGAATGCCCTCATCATCGCTGAGTGTGAGGCTGTGCTTTTCATCCTCTCGTCAGATTAGAAGTGTAGCTCTTAACCAGGTACCTAAGTGCCCTTAAAAACCCTGAGCATCACCAGCGTGGATGATGCAAACAGGCATCTTTGCAGCAGCNTGAGTGGGCAGCATCCAGCATGGCAAGTCTCTGCTCCCACAGACCAGCTGCTGTGACTGTACCAAAAACTGACCTTCCAGTACATGGGCCCTGGTCATTCAGTGGAAAGGCTGAACTGAAAAAAAAAACAACATCAGTGCTTTTCCTGAGCTCCTGCATGGTCTCCATGTACAGCTTGGGGCTGGTTGGTGTTCACTTTGTCTTCCTTCCCACCCTGTTGCTGTCCAGAGGGGAAGGGTGGAGAATCTGGCACGGTGCAGGAGACAGGGTCAGCCTGTCTGCACCAGTACAAGTTTTGGCTCCAACAAACTTCTCCATCCCTTTACAAACAGATGTAAAGCAGTTCTCTGATGAGATTAACTCCCTGAAACATGATAAGGAATCTCTGCTTGGGGTGCTTTCATCTCTTGCCCATCAGCTGCTCTTCTCCACCAACACAAAGAAAATAAACAAGCTAAATTCATCTCCTGCAAGCTATTAAAAATAATTTAGTGATGCTGCATCATATAAATTAATTGTATTTTCCAGAAGGAGTCATATTTGCTTATATACCTTCTTTGTGGAGGAAGTGATGGAGCAAAAATACAGAAATAATCCCAAAGGCAGGAATACAGTGCCATTCCCACAGGCTGAGATCATTTCACAGTGCTGCCTTCATTGACTGCAGAAGGCTGAGGATGACATTGTGCTCCTGACCATGTGCAAAGTCCTGGGGGGACCCAATGCTGACCAAGCTCCATCTTGAAATGATTCGTCTCTGACCCATCCACAAGCCACAGGGTTGTCCAGCCCTGGAACAGGGAAGTGGTGGAGTCACCATTCCTGGAAAGACCTAAAAGACTTGTAGCTCTTGGGGACAGGGTTTTAATGATGGCCTTGACAGTGGTGGGTTAGTGGTTGGACTCGATGATCTCAGAGGGCTTTTCCAACCCAAATGATTCCATGGTTTTATAATGGAGGAAAGCATCTCTTCTTCTTCCTTTGCAGAGGGACTGGAAGGGCAGAAAGGCTGAGCATCCTCTGGGGAAGGGGAACATCTCCTGGACCAGGGGAATCCCCAGGAAGAGGAATGAAGTGTGCAGAAGTGGCAGAGCCACAAGTACAGCTCTGAGCAGCTGCTTCTTATCTCTTTCTGAGCAGGCACGTTGGGGGAGATAAAGTAAAAAGGGAAAGAGATAACACATATTGAGTCTGCTTGTCTGCCTGCCGGCTCTCAGAAGTGGGTTTTTCCAACCTATTTATTTGTCAGTGGTGGTTTTGGACGAGCCTGTGGTATTTTCAGAGAGAAACAAGGTTTTTTTCTTCTTGTTTAATGTCTTGCAAAAGGAGTCTTTCTTTCAAGCATGAATTTCTGGTGTTTCTTGGCAGGGGGGAAGAAGGTTCCAAGGCTCATTTGGTGTCACCATGTGCTAAATGCCACCCCAGCCCATTGTGAGTGCTGTGGTTCACCCACATCTCGTGTGTGTGTGAGGCTGCAGGTGTTTCACTTCACCACAGATCAGTTGATTCTACAGTTTGAAACCAGCTCAGTGACTGCATTAGTCACTCAGTGCTGCCTTGATATTGAAATCAGCTGTTCATGGCCATTTGAGGAATTTCAGCCCAGAGCTGTGGTGGTACCAGAGGAGGGAAGGCAAGGCTCAGCTGGCTGGCGGACAGGGCTGCACAATGAGCTCATCCCAGTTTTACTCTTGCTCAGCTCATCATCTTTCATCAGATTTCAGTGATTATTCAGCCCTGTGGTTGTATCTGGGAAATGATATTGAGAAGTTGGTCCTGTGTCCTGAAAGCTTCTAGGGTTCTTCTTTGCTGTTGACTTGCAGAGAAACTGGTGGTCAAAAATATTAGTGTTGGCTATTTTGAAGTTGGAAAATAAATTTTCTGGGCTTGCAGTGCCGGAACTGTGGTGGGAACTTCAAGCCAAAGACTTTGTTCTAGCACCTGTGGGAATATTCTTTGGCCATGGCATTCCATGAGGTCTAGTTCAGTTTTCCCAGGGAGGCTCAACCACTGGAGGAGAAGCATGAGGGATTAGCAGGGTACTCTGTTACCACTGGCATTTCAGGCCTCTGCTTCCTGGCATGGTGTTTTAAGGAAATAGGGAAATAGCCCAGGGCATGGAGGCAGAGGCTTTTCTCTGTGAGTGCTTTGCTGATGTTCCTCTTCTAGAGCTGCCCCCTGCCTTGTTACTGGGACTGTCCTCAACTGGACCAAAACAGCCAAATTTTGGTAGAAACCAGTGGTGGAAGGGAACTATTGATGAGGCTGGAAGCTGTAAGAAGCAAAAAGCATGCACTGCATCAGCTCCAAGTGCAGGAGCTGTGGTGTGACTCAGCAGTGGAAGCAGCAGGTTTTCAGTGTAGCCATCTCCTGCAAAGTGAGCTTCAGGCATGGTTATTATCACCCACAAGTGTCAGCTGCTGGTGTGTTATCATCTGCTGGGCATTGCACCACCACCAATCCATCATGTGCTCCATTTCCTTCAGGAGCCTCCTGGGCAAAGGTATGTTTTCTGTCTCAGTCATCCCGAGTTCACTTGGCACACACTGCCGGCATCTTCACTGGGAAATGAGGTATCAACAGGATCAGCTTAATGGCCCTGACTGTCAAACAAAGCAGAGATATTTTCAGTTGGGGTGAAGGGACTTTCGACACCTTTTATTGCTGAACAAGATGTACTTCTGTCTGTCCAAGCAGGAGGGGGCTCCCAACGAGCAGGAGGGGATGTTCTTGCTTTTCCAAGCCGGTGTGTCTGGTGTGGGGTGCTGTGGGTTTGGGGGTGCAGAGAGCACCACTTCCCCTTGCAGAGGACACAGAGCCTACAAATGGGGCAGGAGGAATGAGGAATAGCAGAAAGGCTGTTCATTTTCTGTGTCTGTTCAGCACCCCCCAATGAAACTGGGGTGAGTTTCTCTTCTCAGACAAGCGCAGGGGCTCTCAGGCCACGTGTGGGTTAATATGTCACATCCCAAGCCCTGGGGCTCAGAGGATCGGGGCCAGCAGCCACCACCCTCAGGCCTTTCTGCAGTGATATGTGGTGAAATGAAGAGGAGGATCTTAATAGCACTTACTGGAAACATTTGCTGGCAAGGTAGTGCTGGCTCTGGAAGGGCAAGAGCTCAGCTCAGACCAGCCCAGCCTGCAAATTGCCTGTGTCTCCTGGGATCTCACTGGGGATCTCATTGCCCGATTTTGTGCAAAATGCTCTCCCACTGCTCGCTTAAGCTGCCTCTTGCTCTGGTGAGCTGATGTTTGTGGTGTGTCCTGGCCCACGCTGCCCTGTGCTGCTGTGAAGGGACTGGGGTGGAGAGAGCTGTGGAGAAAAGATGGTTTTTGTAATGAAAACCTGTATTGCTCTGCTAATCCAAACCCTCTGGCTTCAATGGGACTTAAACATGTGCTTGTAGTTAATCAGGTATTTAAATGGTTTTCTGACTTGGCAAGTGTGGGAGGAGATATCCCAAAGGAGAAGGTGGGGAGCAGAACTGTGGCCTCCCAGCTAAAGGTGTTTGGAAATGTGGATGTCGGAGGCAGAAGGAAACAGTGAGATGTGGGTTTAACTTTCTGTGACTCAGTTTCCCCTTTGTTTCAGGGGAAGGCTCTCTGCATACCCCACATGGGCTGTGAGGCATCAAAAATAACAAGAAAGGGAGACAGGGTGAGCTGGGATCAGTGTTTATCAGTAGATACAGCGGAGGGCAGAGGAAAGGACCTACCAGCAGGTGCTGAGCTCCAGGAACAGGCAGCTCCTGGAGAGAAGGGCTCTGCCAGGCACCCAGGGTGAGACCAGAGGAGCTTGAGGAGGGATTTTAGCAGAGATCATCTCGCCTCATACGCTGAAAAGCTGCTGACCATGAGGAACTCAATAAGCTCACACAGAGCTGAGGACCAGGCTTTTCAAAGTATGGGTGGAGCTGCCTGCATTTCAGGCACTTTGCTCAGGTACCTGGTCCTGTGGGCTCCACAAGAATCACCTCCATCTTGCTGTTGGGGAAGCTGAAGGAAAGAGAAATTAAGTGTGAAATAGCATCCTCCCTGATTTCTTCCAGTTGCAATCACTTTATTCTCACATTTATCTCTGTTTCTTGTTGGATGTTTTTGCTGTGGCTGCTCAGCCTGGTGCTGGTTGCATCCCACACCAGGAGAACAAGCTCCACTTGGTGGAGCTCATTTGGTGGCCTGGGCTGATCTCAAATATGTCTCCTCCTAAACACACAGCATTAGAGTTACCATGATTACTATGCAAAGCGTAAATTATATAAGCAGACAAGTTTGTTATGTATTGATTTGCCATTGCTTTGAATCCCATTACATGAATCTCCTTTATTAATGAACTTTGTCCATGCTCGAGATTAACTGTGATGCTGGATTTGCAAATGAAAGAATTGAAATTCATGTTGTCCATGTTAATTACCTGGGTGATGCTGGCTGCCTTGGCACGCTGTTGGAAGCTGGGGAAACCTTTATTTTTATTCCATTCATCTTGCTTTAAGTAAGAAAACCAGTTTGGTGCTGTGGGATTTGGTTTTCTCCTTTGCTGGAAGCCCCTTTTAACTGTTGGGAAGGTACCAAGTGTAGAAAGAGGCTTCATGCTTGGTGTGTAATCGGCTGTTGTTACTCAGAATGAATTTTAATTCAGATAAAGGTCAGGGGGCATTTATTTCACTGTTGAGTTCAACTCTATTTTGTCATCTTTTTTATTTGAGCTAAAATCTGTATCTCATTTCCTCTAAGCTTTTACAGTGCAAATCTCTAATACATGTCTTTCTGCAGTGATACGCAGCTAGATTCTTGTGCTAAGTGCAGCAAGGCAGTTTTAAAGAGTAACTCCACTCTCCTTGCTAGTAGGATATACCTGGATTTAGGATGTCCCTGTGCCTGCAAAGCAAGAATGAGGATGTTGCGGGATAAGGAAATCGAGATTTCCCCTTCAGACACTTCCAGGTGGTTGACACTTAGGTCTGGCCAATGTGGATGTGCTGGTGCAGCTAATTTTGTGCATATCTGGATGGGGAGGGGAGAGAAGAAGACAGAACTGTGTGTTTGGGAGGAATGATGTGGGGAGTAATGCCTTGGGGCAGTGGCAGGACCAACACTGGGATGCTTGGAGAAGGGCAGCAACCCTGTGAGTTGCTGTGACATGCACATGCTCCTGTTTTTCTTCCTGTGGGGTGCACCCAGGGGTACCTGTGTAGAGGTCGGGGTGCCCAAAGACAGGAGAGGAGCACACCCATTGCCTTGCCCACTGGGACATGGTTTTGGCTATGGGCAAAACATTTTGCCCTCTAATTCACCCATATCTTTGCTTTCTGATGGCAGCCCAAGAGCACTGCAGTGCATTGGGGATGTATTTGGTGTGTGATTCTTCCCTCTTCTGTTTCTGTCACTGTGCTCCTCCCACCCAGGCTCCTGCAGTGCTATAGATGGCACACAAAAAAAGGCTTGACATGATTTTATTGGAGTCAGCTGCAATTTGTCCATTTAAATTACCTTTTTTGTAACATTTGCATTATTCCACAGAAGCCAGTTTAAAGAGTTAATTGAATATTTGTGTCTCTCTAAGATGTCTTAAATTGCTTCCCTTGAATAACTGACTCTGGAAAAGAGCTGTGATGGGGAATCATTGGCTCTTATTTTTACTAATGCCTGTATCAGTGATATCTGAGGTTTTATTCCAGGACCTATCCATTTGGAAGGATCCCAAAGCAATTGTCAAAGCATTCCTACAAGGCTCCCACCTCCTAAATTCATTCCCTTTGAAGTAGAGCTTAGCATTCATTGAGTGGCAACAATACGTCCCTCCATAGCTAATGCAATAATAATCAACCCAGGGCTTGGAAATGGAACCAGGTTTTAGGTGGCAGTTATTGGATTGCAAGCTCTTATTGTGTGTGCAGGAACGGATTGATTTCTTTTGGGTGCTGGCAGGGGGTCCAGGAGGCTTCCCAGTGATGTGGTAACATCGTTATCTATGCTGCAGGTTCCGTGTGGTGTGCCTGGGAATTTCAGCGTTTGGGGATGATGTGGGAGTGTTTCCCAGTGGCTCACGTGGCTGTCTGCATCCTCACTGCTGGGTGGAGCTGTGCATCAAAACAAAGCCCTTGTATTGGGTAGGTGGGTAATCCCCCACCTTGGCATTTTTGGCAGCACTGCAAACACAGACTTGATAGATCCCCCAAAATGATCAAGTTTCTTTTCCCATCACTGACTGGATTGTGACTTATGGCTGAGGAGAGCAAGGGATGCCCTCAGAAAGAAGCATTTGGAACGGATTGAAACGTCACATTTGCTTTTCTGCTGTGATTTGAGATTCCTTCTGTGCTTGGCTGTATTGGGATTAGGCTGTGCTCAGAGAGGGCTTTCCACCCACAGGCAGGATTGCACTGTTGTACATCAGGAGAGCCACGCTGACCTTCTCTCATGGTGACAGCTGCTGGAAACAGGAGATGGGGCTCAAGTGGGCCAAGACAGTAAATCCTGCTTTCCTGCTAACTGGAGCCTGGTTCAGCAGAATTAACGCCAGAGCCTGGCAGCTCATGCCATGTTGTGTTAATCTGTGAAGTGAGGGCAGTTTGGAGAAGGTGCCTGGATTGGAGCAGGGAGGAGTGAGAGGTGAGGACTCCCAGTCTCTCATTTTCTCTGTTAGAAAAGAAGGTTGGTCCCCAGCGCAGAGGCCGGGTCAGGCTGTCTGCCTGCAGGCTTACCTTGATTGTTCATCATATCAGCCAAACCTCAGCTCTAGGAAAATCCAGCTTCTCCCTGTGTCTTCCTTGAGGTCCCAGCCAGTCAACCCTGACAGCAGCTGGGGACCATCTGGCCCAGCTGCAGAGCATCTGTTCTCCTGTTCATCCACCTGCTGCCATGTAGGGTGTACCAGAGGCAAGTGCTGGTCCTTCCCTTGCTGGAGTCTCTTCCTTCCCCTGACACTGATTCCCCCAAACTTCCAGGACCTTAATTGCCTTTGAAACTTCTGCCCTTTTCCCATAGTTTACCAAGTCTGGCTGTTACCTGGGAGGGATGGGGAGGTGAGAGGATGGACAGAGCACAGTCACCCAAGCCTTGTTGCCTGTTTGATTTGTTACTAAGGCTGGGTCATCTGAGGCAAGATTTTTGGACTCTTCTTAGCATATCCCTTAGCAGAGATGTTTTCAGGGATGTGTAAAGCTCACATGTCTGGGTCATGGAATACAGGACATGCAGGTGACGATAAGAAGCAAATTGCACAAAGTGCCTGTAGACTTGGTGTTGCTCCAACAACTCCCTTCAGTTGTAGTGTGTGCATAGGGAGACTCATCTGTAATTCTGAACAGGCAAGGTATGTGATTGTAAATGCTGCTCTTGTATTGGGAATCGTTCTCTTGCTGCATTCCCAGACACTGGGACAGTTTCTAACAGACAGTGGAAATTATGAAGATGAGTGATTCCTCCCCATCTGACAGTGTCATCTTCTACTCAGGAACCTCTTCCCCTTTCCTGCAATGATCCCAGTTCTGCTTTTCTTTTTTTGTTCCCATAAATACTTACTATAAGATGTGTTTGTGTATTTACTGCATGTGAACAGACAGGGTACAATATCTGTGTGCACAAATAAAAGTCTTCAGTGGCCATAAGGCATCTCCTGTCACCTTTCAAGGACAAGAGTTGTTTGAGCTCCCATTTACCTCCAACAAAAAACCATGAGGGCCTGAAGCAAATCTTAAAAATGTAACTGGTATTGATGGGTGATCAGCTGCAAAACAGATGGGGCTGTTCTTTGGCTGGAAGAGTGGGTATGAAAACCACAGAGGGCTCTGTGCTTGCTGTGCTGGAAAACAAAGGTGAGAAGAGTGTGAGTGGGATTTTCCTGCTCCAGTTGCCTAAACATTAAATGTCTAGGATAAGCTAATTAGAGGGGCTTTTCTTGGCAGATGACTGATAGAGACAACCACATCCAGAGACTGACTCAGCTAAGCTGTCTTAGAACAGGATGAATCACCATCTTCATATGAATTGACAGTAAAATGAGCTGAGGTGACAGGTCTAGATTCTTACCTGACAGGAGATAATATGCAGCCTGTCCTCGAAGTCCATTTTCCAGCAGAGATATCAGAGACTTTTGCAAGGGAAAATAAGAAAAAAAGTCAGGGAGAAGAGGTGCAGCTGGGAGCTGGCAGCCAGTGGCACAGTGTGGTCAAGGCTGGGGCTGGTGCAGACCCTTCACCCTGGGGCGGGATTTCTCTCTGCAACCCTGAGAGGTATTGGTCACAGAGCAAAAGGAATGATAAATTAAAGTTCTGCTCCTGACCTGTGGTTTGGATGTTCCATCCAGTCAGCATCAAAAGACACATGAGGATGGAAATGGTAGATACTTTATTAAATTTGTCATATTTCCTTTTAATGCTTCACTGCAGAATTGTTAATGTGAGGTCCAGCAGCAAAAACAGAGTTAACAGGGTGGGTGTCTTTCAGGGTTGATGCATTAATCTTTTTCTTTGGATTTTAGCCATGTGATGTGGGGGGCTCTGGGTGGAGCTGGTTACAGGAGGTGAGGAGGCCGTGAGAGTGGCCTTTCAGTGTTTGCACTCAGCTGTACTTTGCTCACAGCCTCCCCACAATGTGCCCTTGGACCTGCAGCTTTTTCTGCCCCTTTTCTGCTCCTTTGCAGGAGGAAACCTTGAGGGATTGCTCTCCTTGGGAAGGTTCTGGTACAAAGCTTTTGTGCCTGAGACTGCTGAGAGCTTGGGCTGTCACCCATCCATCTCAGAGCAGGAGGAAGAAGTGACAAGTCCCACCAGAAGCCATCTGGTGCAGGCTCTGTGTGGCCAGCAGGATCCTGGCTTGGGGCTGGAGCCCCAGCTGGAACGACAGCCCCAGATTGATCACTGGGTTGGATGGGAAAACGGGATGTGGGCAGTTCCCGCTGGTTTAGAAGGGATGAGTGAGTAATATTTTGTGATCTTAAGATAAACAGTTGGGTAAAAGGCAGTGATGGATGTGAATTGTTTGAATTGTTCGAAGCAAATCCTGGAGTCACCTTACCCAAATAGCATTTGCAAGCTTTTTCTGTACTGGGATCACTGGCTCTGTAAATCAAGATGGGTTGGGTAGCTGAGGCTCTCCTCATTAAATATCCACAGGCACTTTCCTGAAAAATTCTTTAAGCTGTGGTCTGGCTTCACTCCAGTAGGAGTAATTGCCTTTGCCTCATAAGTATAAAATAAAAGCAGCGCATTTTTCTGCAAATTTCTTATTTTCAGTTGTTTATTATCTGGATGGCAGCATCGGATCTCTGCCCATTAATCAATCTCTCCAAGTTTCTATAATTCCAGCCTCCTGGAGGGGGTTCAAGCTGCCACCATTTATTATTTGAGTCAGTCTGCCAAGGAAATGTCTGCTCCTTCCCCAAAGCATCAACTCTCTTCTCTTATTGCACCCTCACTCGAGGGTTGAATGAGCAATTGTCGGTTCCAAACCAATATTGACTCTGTTAAACGGAAAATATCCCACATATTTAAGCTCTGTTTTTACACCAGTTGGGTGCATTAGTTGGGCATCTTTTTGTTGCTGAGATCTGGTTTTGACCAAAACGTATTGGAATGTGATTACTCTTCAAGTGCTTTACTCTTTTTTTCAACCCATCAGATTGATTCCTGTCTTATGGACAACATGACTGTTTCAGCCTCCTATCCTTAGGATATCCAGTTAAGAATTACGCTGTTTGTAGCACATGTAAACCCATTTATTGCAATGTATAAAGCTGTGGTTTACAGGGGATGTACACGAATGAGAGGAGCTGTTGGGCTGAAGTAAATGCACCATGCAGAGAATCTTTCCAGCAGAGCAATTCCACATTTCTTGCTTTTATCTCATGGGAAAGCGAAGCTGCACCAAGAGCTGTGAAGCAAATTCTGGAGGGCTCATCACGTGCAGAGTGGGTGGAGGCTGATCTACACCCTGTGCCCAGCCATGGCTGATTGCAACAGGTACATCCATAAATACCAAGTTTTACAGTGGCTTACTAACCTCATAAATCAACCAGACATTGGAGGATTTGCAATGGAGTTGAACATCCTAAAGATCAAAGGCAGTTTACTTGTTTGTTTTCAAGGGGAGACTTCACAAGACACAGGGATTGGGAAGCTGAACGTGTCCTCCATCCAGAAAAACAACCCCATAGCCTTTTTGCTGCCCAGGCTGTGCTGGTGTTTGAGTCACATCTCATATGCCTGTCTCTGAGCTGACCTTACTCACCACACTGCAAATGCTCACCTCATGAAATCATTCTTCCCAGATAAGTTGCTGCAGATGATTGATGGCACACAATATTCATCCTTCTCTTCCTTCATGCCCAACCCTTGTTTACAATATCAGCCTCTCTGCTCAGAAATTCATTATGCTGCCCTGGCTATTAGTGGAGATAAGAAGCAGTTTTGGAAGAGGTGCTGGCCAAAAGAGCAGCTGTGGGGATATTCATGAGCAGCCCTGATGGCAGGAGCTCGGGGTGGTGTTTTGCACAGTAACCTCATCTGGGCAACCAGTAACTGCATTTGCTCCATGTTAGTGAAAGCAGCAACAGCATCACCTGCTTTCTCATGTGACTTCTCACATGGACCTGCAGGATTTGCCTCTAATTACAATTCAATTTGCAGTGATAAATAGTTTAATAAGCAAAAATGGGTTTGGCTTCCTTTGATTATGGCTCAGTGTGGCTTACGGGAGCATTATATGATGCTGTATCTCATGGAAACACGAATTGGAGCTTCAAAATCTGGTTGCTCAACTGGTAGCTGTTGTGCTGCTGTTTTTGACAGGCAGCAGAATAGGAATAACAAGTTGTTTTACCTGGTGCTAAGGAAAGATGAGCTGGAGACACAGCTCCCAAATGTCTTGCTTGCATTGCTTGTGCAGTGTTGGCCTGGAGAGGCAATGGTGGGCTCTGAGTTTGGGCTGGTTTCTGGACTGAAGGGCTGTTTTTGTGGTTGTTGCTTGCAAAAGAGACCCAGGTTTAGCACAGCATCAGTTCTGCAGAGCAACAGGACTGACTGTGCCTGGGCTCTCCCTTGGCTTGGTGTTTTTCTGAAATAGTTGAGTTCTCTGACGCTTTTCATGGCTGGAAGGTTTCTACTGCTGCCTGCTGAAGGGAGACACTGCATTTTTCTGCTGGATTTCTTTGACATAAATTTCTAATTCACAGAGGGGTTTTTTTGGGGGGGTGGCTTTTTGTTTGGGTTTTTTGTTTCAGTTGTTTGTTTTGGTGACTTTTCTAAAAAAATCTAATAGCTTTGCATTGATGCATTTACAGAGACTCCTCCTGTGGAGTCTAATGAAATTAGTTGGTGGCAGGAACTTTTCCCAAGGACAGATGAGTGGTTTGGCTTTCTCTCAGTCTCCTAAAGCTGGAAACAAATCAGATAAACTGTAGGGAGGTCATGGATGACTGTCAGTCTGAAGCCATTCCCCCTTGTTCCGTCACTCCCTGCAGATATTCCCCTTCTCCTGCTGCATGTGCACAAACCATCTCGACAGGATGCAGGGTTTTGGGTGCACCTTCCTATTTTAAAGTTGCACTTGTTATCCAGGTAAAATCCCTCAGGAAAAGGGAATGTGCTGAAAAAACCCAAGTGACTGGAGCCAGATGCTGGGCGTTTTCTCCAAAGCTAGAGATTTGTGATTTGCTGCTGACAGCATGAACTGGTGTTAAGTTATTAAATTGCAGATGAGCTCATCACTTGGCCTTGCATGAGTTTCAGCCTTGAGTGGCTCTAAAATATTACGTGTGGTGGAAAAGAGACAATGCTGGTGTGGCAGAGAGGTTTAGGGAGCAGCTGAGAAAGACATCTCTGTGTAAAAAATGCGTACCAGGAGGGAGGAGGGAATACTTCAAGTAAAAAATGTAAGTTCTCCCAGGAGAGAGGAGGAGAAATTCTCTGATTTATTAGCTCTACATTTTAATTTTAGCTTAAGAGAAAATTGTCATGAGTTTTGAGATGCTTAAAGAGAAGTGGCAAGATGCTAAGCCTGGTTTGATCCTGAAAGGTCCCAGTAAACTGAGTGTATGGGATTACTTCTCCCAGGTCCCCTGACTGGCTCCTTTGATGGTGTTTGCCAGTGATGCCATATGATCATGGACCAAATCCAGCTCTTTTTGCTTAATCCTAATGTTGAGCTCTACCAGACAGGGACGGTGACATCCACACTGCTCTTTGTGTTCCTCTTTCTGAAAGAGGAGTTTCCTTAGGGCATATCCCTGCCTTACATTATCTGCACCATTTCTGTCTTCCCTTTCACTCCTCTTGCAAAGGAGACCAAGCTGTGGTTCTGCACAGTCCTGCTGGTCCATGGGGTGCTGAAATACGTGAGTATGAAGATGATTTTGAATGAAGGAGTTGGTAGTTTTTCCAGCCTGATCAGACCCAAGCACACTGGAACAGCCTTGGTGGGCTGGCCTGGCTGCCATAGTAAGCACAGCACACACCATCAGCTGAGCTCTGCATCTCCACACTGAGATTAATTCATTTTTTTTAAGTGCCAATTTGGCAGAAGCCGCGAGAGAGACCATAAATCAGTTTGGCCACTTAATTTTTCCAACTGGGCACGTTGCACTCAGTGGGCAGGTTGGTTGGTTGCGTTTTTGTGGCTGGTTGGGTTTGTTGTTTTGAGGCTTTTTTGGTGCTCCCGGCAAGGGAGAACAGCTTCACACATGTGGTTTTTAACTGCCTCGGCTCTTTTTTACTAAATGACATGTTTACAGTCAAAGAGTTGGCAAAGCCGGTGTTAACTCAGTCAGTGCTGCGGGGGTGATCCTAAAAATATCAAGGAAACCAGTGTGATAAAGACTTGCCACCTCGTTTGTGGCCGTGAGCTGTAATTGCAGGTAATGTGAGATCCCTCTGGCTGCTGCAGCCAGAGTCTGAAGGCACAGTAGATTTTTTTTAAGTGAGGATGACAATTTTCAGCCTGTCTGAAGTCACAGAGCATCAACACCTACAACCAGTGTGCCTTCCCATGTGGTTTGTTAAGGCTGGAGCATCTCTGAGCTCAGGACAGACTCCAGTTTATTGCAAGGATTATTGGCTTGTATTTGCCAAGAGGAACCTCTTTGTGTTGAGATGCCACCAGCTCCATGGGAAGTAAAAAGAGTACACTATATATATTTGTACATGATATATATTTGAAGTAAAAGGAGTACACTATATATAACCCTTCCCCTCCTCATCCCTATGCACTAATATATTTCATATAGTGATGAATTCTCTGCCAAAATTCCTCATATTTTTATGGCTAAGAATTGCAAATCATAGAAAATAGACTTGGAGGGGACCTCAGGGTGTCTGATCCATCCCTAGGGCAGGATCAAATCGACCTGAACTGCTTCTGACACAGCCTTGTCCAGTTTCCAATGGCAGAGCTTCCACCCTTTCCACAGTCAGACTAGTCCAGCACTTTGCTCTTTTTCTCACCCCAATTTATCCTCCTGTTTCCATTGCTGCAATTTCAGGCTCATTCTTTCCTCCCTGTGCACAGCAGACCCAGAGCACATCTATGCTGTATTTATTCTCCAGCTGCAGTTTCATGCTGATCAAGCTGCCATGTTCTCTGGAGTCATCTTTGATTCTGTCTTGTTGCAACTGTACTGTTTGCACATGGAATTATGGCTGGTGACTGGCATGAGGGTGTTCATCCTGCACCCCTAATGCCTCTTTGCAGAGCACATAAAGGAGTGCAGCTTTCCCCAGGGGACAAGCTCATGTGTCCCTTCCTTGTGCTGGGGATCACTTCTTGGCTTCTCCACTGGCTAATTTGAAGGTCAAGGCTAGTGCTGGCTTTTACAACACATCTAATATTGCTCCTTTGCCCTGTTTTCTGCAGGATTTAGGAATGGAGTCGACCTCTCNTGTGCCTTCCCATGTGGTTTGTTAAGGCTGGAGCATCTCTGAGCTCAGGACAGACTCCAGTTTATTGCAAGGATTATTGGCTTGTATTTGCCAAGAGGAACCTCTTTGTGTTGAGATGCCACCAGCTCCATGGGAAGTAAAAAGAGTACACTATATATATTTGTACATGATATATATTTGAAGTAAAAGGAGTACACTATATATAACCCTTCCCCTCCTCATCCCTATGCACTAATATATTTCATATAGTGATGAATTCTCTGCCAAAATTCCTCATATTTTTATGGCTAAGAATTGCAAATCATAGAAAATAGACTTGGAGGGGACCTCAGGGTGTCTGATCCATCCCTAGGGCAGGATCAAATCGACCTGAACTGCTTCTGACACAGCCTTGTCCAGTTTCCAATGGCAGAGCTTCCACCCTTTCCACAGTCAGACTAGTCCAGCACTTTGCTCTTTTTCTCACCCCAATTTATCCTCCTGTTTCCATTGCTGCAATTTCAGGCTCATTCTTTCCTCCCTGTGCACAGCAGACCCAGAGCACATCTATGCTGTATTTATTCTCCAGCTGCAGTTTCATGCTGATCAAGCTGCCATGTTCTCTGGAGTCATCTTTGATTCTGTCTTGTTGCAACTGTACTGTTTGCACATGGAATTATGGCTGGTGACTGGCATGAGGGTGTTCATCCTGCACCCCTAATGCCTCTTTGCAGAGCACATAAAGGAATGCAGCTTTCCCCAGGGGACAAGCTCATGTGTCCCTTCCTTGTGCTGGGGATCACTTTCTTCTTGGCTTCTCCATTGGCTAATTTGAAGGTCAAGGCTAGTGCTGGCTTTTACAACACATCTAATATTGCTCCTTTGCCCTGTTTTCTGCAGGATTTAGGAATGGAGTCGACCTCTCTGGATGATGTCCTCTATCGATACGCCAGCTTTCGAAACCTGGTGGATCCAATCACTCATGACTTGATAATCAGCCTTGCTAGATACATCCACTGCCCCAAACCGGTAGGTACCATGGTCTCATCACGCCTCTGTGACTCTGCTGGCTTGGAAAACTGCTCTCCTGGGAGTGTGGAGCTTCTCCCTGAGTGCCAGGGAAAACCACGCTGCTGTGCTTGTGTGTCTTTGGACCAAGAGGATTTGCTCAGAGATCATGGTTTGATTGCACAGGATTGTGCTTTCCAGCTGATCAAGTGACATTCACCCGACGTTGGTAATTCAGTGTTAGCACTTGGTTTGCAAATCATTTCTGCTTTTCTGCCACTTTATGTGTCTGTGTTAGGGACTGTACCTCATCAGGAATGGTTTGTGCTTCACAAGGGTAACAGGCTGTTCTTCACCCCATGTGATATTTATCAGCTGAAATGACAGGAGAGCCCTTGGCTGTGCCCTCAAGGCCACGTTTCCAAAAAGCCACAACCTCCATGGGCTGCTGTTTGGCCTCTGCCATGAGCAGGTTTCTCTGTGAGTGCAGCCACAGGCAGATGTGGTTTTTAAAACTCTCAGCCCCATTTGCTCACTGGCAGCTCTAGGAGTTAAAGGGCTTTGGAAAATCCTGGGCTATGTACCTCCCTTCCAAGGTTAATGTGACTTTACGTGGTGTCCGCTGGCTGCTTGGATAATTAAGATTTCTTTCCCCAGGTTTTCTTTTAAATAAGCAATACTATCAGTGCAATAAACACACTTTGTTGCACTCTCTATACTTGGATTTTGTTGGAGAGGTGGTTGTTTGCTTCTCCTTTCTAAGTCAGCAAACTCGGAGATGGTTCATCTGTTCTCATTTCTGTTGCTGAACTCAAGGCCTCCTTTTGTCTTGAATATGGCACTTTTAAGCTCTTCTTGGGAAGTCACCAGGGTATGGATGGGTGTTGCCTTGGAGAGTTATGTAGTTCAGCAACAGCAGGACTGTGCTGCAGGTCCTGGTCTGACTTTGCCTTGCTCAGGTTTGGGTGGTTTAAACTGCATAGATGTGATGTTTGTGGTGCAGTGGGTCTGTATCACTCTCCTGTGCTTTCTGCTAATAATGGTTCTTGTGAGAGTGTCTGAAGGGATGGAGACATTCACTGCTGCTTCTCATGGATGTTTTACTTAATAATAGGCTCCACTAGTATTTTAAAATGAGGAAGAATGTTTTCTTGATACATTTAAAGATTTCTTTAGTGTCGTGAAGAAAGGTCGTAGTGATGCTTGAGGTGTGTCTGCCTAGGCTACAGAGAGTCTGGAAGTGCTTCATGACACTCTCTGCACTCTTTTAAACCATGTTGGGAAGGTGTGGTGGGTGCAGCAGCGTGCAGGGGACATCAGGGACCCAAATCTCCATTTCTGGACCAAGGCAGTTGTCCCTTGTCCTACAGCATGAGATCAAGATAGAGACACATCCCTGTGCTGTGTGGCTAAACCTGTGCAAGGATATCCATAGATCCCTTTCTCTTTTCTTCTGAAGAGTGAGATCCTTTCCTTTCTCCTCCCCTATGGGGCAATGAGATGGGAAACTGGAGAAACCTATTTTCTGGGCGTGTTTCCAGGCAGAGGGGCCCCGTTCCCTGCTGAGGTTACCCTTTTCCAAAGCATCATGACTAAGCTGGTTTCTCCTCCACATCTTGCCCTGGGAGACTGATGGTGAACTGTGGCCAAGTGTGTGCTCTGTGCTCCCATAAAAACAACCTGAAGCCACTCAAGCAGCTCTGAGCTGCTCCATGACCGAGTGCCTGCTTTCACATGGCTCCCTGCACGTTTCTTTTGGCACTCAGTGCTGTGGAGAAGTTTGGTGCCAGTGTAAGCATGGAGATTCAAACTCCTTGTCCTGGATCATGGGCTTCCAGCAAACTGTGGTTTCCTCTACTCAGCCCTAGTGAGGCACATCTGATGTGCTGTGTGTCCAGTTCTTTCCAGGAGAACCCACTCTCCTGGAGTGGGTCCAGGAGGTGATTTAAGGGGCTGGAGTGTCTCTGAGTAGAGAAGGCTGAAAGTTGGTCCTGTTCAGCCTCAAGAAGAGATGATTGAGAGAGGACATCAGCAATGTCTGTCAGTGTTTGCAGGGTGGTGTCAGAGAATGGACCAGGCTCTGCTCAGGGGTGCTGAGCAAGAGGACAAGAAGCAATGCATAGAAACTGATGCCCAGGATGTTCTACCTGAACATGAGGAAGAATTTCTTTGCTGTTCAAGTGACCATACACTGGAACAGACTGCCCAGAGAGGGTGCGGAGTCTGCCTCTCTGTAGATATTCCAGAACAGTCTGGCTGCAATCCTGTTCCATGTGCCCTGGTGGTGATGAGACCAGTTGACCCATTCTGTGATTCTGTGGTGGTAAAACATGCAATAGCAAACCCAAATAAATCCAGCCCATGCAGCACTGAGGCTCTTTGTTGAACACACTGGGTCCTCTCCCCCTCCTTTGCACAGGACAGGATTTGTAGCACACCTTTGCACTTGTGCTGGAGCAAGGGACAGCTTCTCCAGGCCAGCAGTCCCTTACAAGGCTGTGGTGACAAATGCTGGTGTCAAGTGCAGGTGTCAAGTCCTCACAAGGGAGCAGTGACAGGTGTATTACTACAGCAAAGAAAGTATCAGCACCTTCTGCAATGCAGCAAAGAGCTCCATGGGAGAGCCCCAGGGGCTCACAAAGAGTTGCTAAGCCCTGGAGTGTCCCCAGTGGATGGATGGGTGTTGCCTTGGAGAGGAAAGCAAGAGTTACGTAGTTCAACAAGAGCAGGACTGTGCTGCGGGTCCTGGTCTGACTTTGCCTTGCTCAGGTTTGGGTGGTTTAAACCCTCTTTTTTCTGACAGCTCAAGGGTACTGGGTGAAAAGTAATTTCATCCCAGTGTTTGGTGGTGGTTTCTGAGACACTGATTTTCTCTAAGTCCCCAGAAACCTTCATGCCTTAGTCACTGGGGTTATTTTCCAGCTTTCAGTCCTCTTTTCCCCCAGACCTCTTTCCCTCCCTGCAGTTTCTTTGACAGAGACTTGGCAGCAATGTATGGGAGCAGGAGAAAGCTCAAGGCCAGGAGTGTTGCAGAAGTTTTGGCTTTTGCTCTGCCTGCCAAAGGAATGTCTCTGCATCCCATGGCACAAATATACATAAATATGTAGGTTGAGGAGCCATGGCCTTACCCCCATCCATGCAGAGATGGAGAGATGGGGCTGATCTGGACCCTGGTTCCTATTAACTTGCTTTATTAAATATGTCTCTGCTCAGGTTTATGGGGTCTTGCTTTCCTCCTCCCTCCTGGAGAGAGCACTGAGCACTTCCCTGATTTTCTGTATATTGCTTTTTTCATTCAGCCTCTATTTTTACCACCCTTAGCTTAAAGGTGACCCCTTGGTCTCACCTCTGAACTAAAATAAAAGTTGAATCGTTTTTCAAAACTCTGGGTAAACATATCCTGGACTGTATGGCCAGAAGAAAAGTTGTCCTGGGCTCTCCAACGTGGCTGTGGCTCAGCACAGTTCAGTGGATACTTGTTCCAGCCAGTAAATTCAAACTAGCAGCAAGGCAAAAAAATTAACTGCTGCTGGAGGAGCCTCGAGTGCTGTGAATGAGCCCCAAGTGTGGAAATCATTTGGGTGAGCTTTTGTATGGACATCACTGTGTGTTGTGCACAGGCTGGATTGTGTCTCCCAGACCCTGCTGTGGTCCCAGCCTTGCCCAAGGTGCTCGTATGGAGGTGACTTTTGCTCAAGGAGCCAAGTGGAAGCTCTTTTCCAGATCACTTCAAAGTCAGTCAGGGTTTGGGTTTGGATTTGGTCCCACCCCTACTTACAGATGTATAATGCAGTTTTCAACCAAACCCAGGTGCCTTGAGTGCCCCTTCCTTGAGGGGCCAGGACGTGTCTACAGCACGGCCATGCAGTGTCTCTAGAAATGCCAATGGGGCTGTGCAGGAGCCACTGCCCAGAGTTACTCTCTGACAGGGAAGCTTTGGGATGAAGTCAATGCTGCTGTTCCATGTCAACGTTGTGTTGAGTGGTGGCCACAGATGCTGCACTTGGTATGTATCACCTTGTGCAGCTGTTGTCAACCTTTGGGGTTCCTTCTGCCTTGGAAGAGGCACTTTTGCTCTTCAGGAAACTCTGACACTGTGCAGCAAATTTTCCAGTGTCGGCTCAAGGGATTGTTTGCATTGGCTCAAAGACATTTGAACAAGTGTTTTTCTCCCCACAGCCATGACCTTGGGCCAGTCTTTTATTTCCCTGTCTCTCTCCAATGCCAGTCCCATGGAAAGGTGCCAGGTGGGTTCCTCAGTGCAGCTCAGCTCCAGGCACATCCGCAGCTTTCCAAAACCCAGTGCTGGGATGAGGAGGCAGCTGGTGCTAGTGGTTCTCCCAGCCCCCAGGGCAATGTCTGTCTGTCCCCATGGTCAGCAAAGGGGACAAAATGCTACAGCAAAGCAACATGGTGTGGGATGGAGCATCCATGGTGCCCTGTATCTTTCCTGCAGCCACTCAGGTTTCCAGTGGTGAGGAGCTTGGAAACACAAATGCATGAGGAGCAAAGGGCCCCTGTAAAAAATTCACAGGTCTTTCTGCCAGCAGGAATATCTGGCTGTAAGCTATTGGAAAATTAAACTGATTTCTTTTTCCACAGACCAAAGCCACATGTATGGATGACTGATGGCCGTGATAGGAGGGAGTCAGGCTTTCCTCCAGTTTGAGGACTTGTTGAATTTGGGATAAGCACTGAGTAGAGCTGGGGGAGAGGAGAAAGTGAAGCCTTGGGCAAAGGCTGCTTTTCGGCCTTGTGACCTTGGGCTGTTTGATTGTACCAGCTCTGGATTCATTGTGGGACCTGCTCCAAGCCCAGGGTAAATACACAGTGAGATTTTGGCTTTGCTGATCCCCATCCTGCTGCTTTCTATGGAGGAAGGCTTTTCTGCTGCTCAGTGGCCAGGGAGGGGCTGACTTAGCACCTTAGCCCCATCCCAAAGTCCAGCTTTGCCTGTCTGGTCTCCCGTTGGTGCCTGCACCTCTTAGGCAGAGAGGTGACATGCTGGGGCTGAAAGCAAAATGGATTTTGCCTGTGTAGCTCTGGATGGATTGAAGATCCATTTTCCCCTCCACTTCTGTGTCATTTGAGCAATATATGCTTAGCCACATCCTTGGCTCAGATGTCTTTTCCTGCATGAGCTCTAAATTGATCAGGTTTGCAAAATGGGTTTGATCACATGAACTGTCGCCCACGAAAAGCAGAAAATAGGGAAAGAAAAACTGGTTATTGTGACCTGGACGAAATAATCTTATTTCTAATCTTTTTTCAGCCCCATGGTATAAGGATTTAACTTACAAATCATGTTGAGGTTTTTATGCTCTCAATTTTTAAAATATGTTATTTCTGATGGAAATTGAAGCTAAAATGAGCATTTTCCCTCTTACTTGTCCTGTCTGCTCTAACATGTGACTAGAACTGTATTAATAAACTCAGTGAATATAATCAGAGTACCATGACCACCAGCTTGGTGCCTTTATCCTCACACCAAGCACATAATCCAGCTCCTCTATCATGTTATTTCATTTGGAATTCAAATTATCATTCCAAGTTTCTGACATCAAACTCATTTTTACAGTAGTATGAGCTGAAATTATAGGTCTGAAGTGATGACATGTTGGGGGACACTCAACAAGCTCAGGTAAGCCTGTCATCCTCTGAGAGTTTCTTACCTTTCCCTTTTGCTATGAGGAAAATCTCACACATATTGCAGAACTCTCAGATTCCAGATGCAAAGTTCTGTGAGAGCATTAAATATTACTTATTCTTTGCTTTAAGAAACATCATAAAAAGAGGCTGATTTATGAACAAAATCCCTCTAAACCCCCAAATATCTGATATAAAAGCAAAGGGGCTGATGGGGATTCAACTAACTCAATTTTGTATTTATGGGTCTTTTTGGGGTTTTTTTACTGGTCTTGTTCCAAGTGTGAAGATCACTCTTTATGGATATTTAAGACATCTGCAATACATTAGAATGTTCTGAAGTATGAAGCAGGCTGCAAAGCTGACACTCCACTCATGACAACTCTGGTTCTTTGCTAACTTAATGGGTCATTCTCTCTGCTCATGTTGTTTTTGAAAAATAGAGATGTTCCCTAAAGCTGAGCAGAGTGCCTTGGAAACAAGGGAAAATTGCACTTTGCAGGTTTTTGAACTATTAAGGCTGAAAGGGAATAATGGTGAAATCTAGATGGGCTGTGATGGTATCACTAGTGGCAACTTAATGCTTCTATGTATGAAATGAGATCGTGGGTAGAGAAGGGGTGAGCCCTACCTCAGCCTCCTTGTCCAAACCCAGTGGGATGCAAGGAAGCCCCTGCAATCCTTGTCCCTCCTGGCCTGGTGAATATGCCCTTTGGCATGTGGGAATGTCAAGCAGTTTAATCACAGGCTGATCACAGAATCCATTTAGGCTGGAAAAGACCTTTAAGATCATCAAGTCAACCATTAACCGCTCCAGTGTGGCCAAGGTGACTTTGATAAAACTTCTATCTTTTTATCTCTTTCTGGGGGGGGGCATTGCTTAAACCCAAAATCCCAACACCAGCTGCCAGAATTGCCAGGCCCTTTGCTGAGTTCCCATAATAACGAGACGACCTTTCCCAACCGCTGCATAACCATCTGCAAACCCTCCGAAATGCCGCAGGGTGGATTTTATCGGCTTGGAGATGGATTTTGCACTGCCTCCAAAATGTCAGGTGCTGCATCATCCAGCAAGTGATGTACAGAATGTTTTGTGTACAACTTCCCCTCTTCTGCCAAGCAGTCAGGAGCATCTTGGTGACACCAGTTGTCAGAGATGGGCATCATCACACGGGTCGGAGGTGAAGCAGAAGATTAAAACAAGAAGCAGGAGCAGGAGAAGATATTTCATGGTTATCCTGAGCCTGCCTTGGGGGTGAAGAAGAGTGTGGGTGAGGCTGTAGTTGCCAGGTTTGAGTCTTTCCTAGGGACACTTTCACCCACAGCCTTTCCAAGTGTCCCCAAGGGAAATGGTGTATGAAGAAACAGGTACCTCATTAAACAGTAACAACATATTTTATTGATGTTTTCTGATGGTAATTGACGTTTCAGTTCAGCTCATTTAGCTTTTAATCAGAACGTAATTTACCACAAAGGAAGGAAGCATATTGATTCCTTGCCTTCTGGCAGAAGTGTTATTTGTTTACCTGGAGTGCTGAGGAGTGTGTGGTGGGGACCTGTCCTGTGGGATGGCTGGAGGGGGAGAGCTGGCACTTGGGTGTGTATTTTAGTACATATTTCTAGCCTAACTCACAGGTGTGTCAGTACTAAGCAAGCAAATAATCTGCAGGCAGTGTGGATTTGCAGAAATAAGTGATTCAATAAGGGGTGATTGAGGGGTTCAATAAGGAGGGGTTTCCTCTCTGTTCATGCACCACTGCTGATGGCTGAGGAATTGATTGTGGCCACATCTGACTTGGCTCAGGCAGAAAAGGCTTGCTCACCATTTGCCAAGGTGGGTGAAAGAATCTCTAATATGTATTATGACCCAATCTCAGCTGTTTTGGGGCTGCAGTCAGCTGGTACCTGCATTTTTCAACACTGGCCACTGAAGGCTGTCAGTGCCCAGGGCACATTTTGATTAGCTCTGTTGCACTGGGGTGAGTCTGCTGTTCTCCTACAGGATCTAGAGGAAAGGATGGAGGTGGTGACATGCCCAGAGTCTCTGCCTCAAATCCTGCCTTTGCCCTGTGCTATGGGCTTGAAGAAAAATCCATTGTTTTGCCTGTACCCCAAATTTCTGCTTCTTTGAGAGGTACCATGGTCAGGCTTCACAGAGGGGGGTCAGAGGTGCTGAGTACCTGTGGTGCTGCAGGCTGAGCTGAAAGCACTGAGGATAAACCACTGTTACTTACAAACAGCTCTCTGTGCCCTTTCCTTATGATTCCTCAAGCCCTCTATGAGAGTGGAAAAGAGCATTATCAGCATTTCACAGCATGGAAAAGCGATGCCTGCGTTTGGGAAGGGCTGTGCACAACACTGTACTGTACTATATACAACCCTGTACTGTCAGGCTGAACCAAAACACCTCTGGGTCTTGGAAGCACTCACATTTCTAGTGCTAATCCTGGAATTTGAAGAGTTATTGGCATTCAGCCTGTCCGCAGCATCACAGCTGTCTTGCCATATGCCTCAGGCTATTTCTTGAAGCAAGGAGCAGTTTGTCCCTTTGCTGCTGATCTCCAAGCTCTTGCCTCAGCAGCTTCCAGCACAGAGTCACCTTGCTGGGGCTGCTCTTCATCCTCTCAGTTTGGCTCAGAGATGCTTTCACCAGCCAAATACAGGAGATGTCTCAGTGAGCAGCATTGCAGATCTGAGGTGCTGATGAGGCAAGAGGAGCCCCTCTGTCAGGTTCCCTCTGTGTGAAGAATGTGCTGTCCTTTCTGTGGGAATCACTGTGTGACTGCTCCTTCCAGTGGGGATGGACCTGTGCTGTTTCTATTAGGGAAAAAACTAATGAAGAAGAGCAAAGAGCTGAGTTCTTGTAGATACAGAAGGTGCCAGGAGAATTTTCAGTGATGGCTCTTCCTAGATGCCAGGGACTGTGATTTCTGGGTTGAAATACGGCAAGTGATTATCTCATGGTTTGGGGTATTTGAGGATTTGGGTAAGAGCTTTATCCCACCCTTTCCACCTTCAAAGAGTTTTACAATCATTGGAGAAGTTTCTAAACCTCCCAGTTTCTCTGTCGGTTTCATTTTTCTCCTTGCCATCCGTCCTTCCAGGAAATTCCCAGTACAGCTCATGTGTCTGCATCAGTAGTTTCACATCTGCTTGGAGCACTTGATGAAATGACCCCACTCCTTCCAATGTCACTGCATCCCAGAGCTGTTGCTGAAAAAGCTTGGCTGCTTCCTCCTTACTGTGATCCTATCATTTTCCTTTAAAAAAATAGGAAAATCCCCAGTTCTCTTGTGCCTACGAGGGCCCCACGATGGTTAATGAGCTGAAGACAAGCTTGTCCTGAGGGTTATGCCCTTGCCCTGGGATTCACATTGCTTAAACCCAAGGAGTACTGGTGGGAGGGGGTCGCTGCTGCCCCTCCCCAGGCTCTCATGTGCATCATGAGACACCCAGGGCTGTGGTGAGGGGCTGAGAGCCCTCAGGGAATGACATAAGTATTTGCAGCACTATCCCAGGGACACTCCTGCTCTTCTCCAGCAGCAATAACGGGCTGGACTGAGGTTTGCTTCCCGTGGGATCTGGTGCAGTGCAGCTGAGACACGGGCTCTGCAGGAGACTTGTCGGGCTGGGAAAGTCTCTACATGGTGTCCTACATCTGGGACATAAATAACCAAATAATCCACGTCTGATTTAACTCTGGAAGAAGAGGGGTACAGAGGACAGCAAGAGGTTCCTGCATTTATCGACAAAGGCGGGTCGTGGGCTGTGACCTGTGGTTCCAAATGGGATGTTCCCTAAGAAATACCAGCTCCTGCAGAGAAAGTGGATATTGCAGGGTGTGGCTGAAGAGATGCATTTCTCAGGGCAGGATGGTGGCAGATACCACAAACACCATGAAAAAGCCCTGTGCCCCCATCACTCCATCCTTTTGGATGAGGGGCTGAGCCTGAAAAGCACTTTCTGCAGCCTGAGGCCAGACAGATAAGTAGAGACATCAGTTCTGCAGCTGAGGACAGTGCTGTTTGCCAAAATAAGTAGAGACATCAGCTCTGCAGCTGAGGACAGTACTGTTTGCCAAAACATGGTGGAGCTTTGCCTGCAAACTGCTCATGAAGTGAGTGATGAGGAGTTCTGAACCCCCATGGGGAGGAGCTGCCATGGGGTTCTTGCATCCCCCGAGGCTCTGAAATCAATCCTCCTTGTCTGCCTTGAGGAGGGGAAGGCCAGTGCCATCACCCACTGGAACCAATGAGTTCCACAGACATTTGAGGTTGGCACCTCTGACTCCCCTTCATGTTCACAGCCCAGTCAGCAGCACCTTGGGTGTTTTTCTCTTTGCACCAGCTGTAATGATTAACTTGAGAGTTGGTTGTTTTCTAGGGTAACGAATGGCTCTTCTGGATTTTTAGATGCTCTCTTTGTTTTATGACAGCTCCTTGTGTCTATCAGGAGGATACAGATGCATTTGTCATTGAAAGGGTGGCCCAGAGACCTTTCCAGGAACAAACACTGGCATCTAAATGGCCTCATCATTAGCGACTTTCTTTGTAGCAGTGGGGTGGGGCGGTTTATTTGGCAGGGGATCTCACTGTGTATGTCAGGAACAAGTGTTGGAACAGTGATGCTCAAAGGCACAGCTTTGCTTGGATGATCTCAGCAGGCGTTAGGACATGATAGTGTGGGGCACTGCAGCTGGTGGGTGCAGAACTGCACTCAGATCCCTGCCATTCCCCATGCATTCTGACTGCTGCTCATTCCTCCTCTTCTGTGGAAGCTGAGCTGGGTACCCTTCAGCAGAAGATTTTTATATTATTTTTTGCAATTTCCCTTTATCTTACATGTCCCCCTTAGGGCCATCTATCACCTCGAATTTTATTGCCTTCTTTAATTGCTTCTCTGAAGTCCAAGTGTAATATTACTCCAGGATCCTTTTGAATAACTTCCTGAGTTGCAATCCCATTCATCTCATATTTCTGGCTCTCTTGATAAGCCCCATTGTACATTGGTTTTCATTTTGGTGTGTCAACACTGAGTCCAAGGCATCACATTTGACCTTTTGTCAAAGGGAATGCAAGTGTTGCTTATGGCAGAACCTGAGCTGCAAAATTTGGCTCTATTGCTTTTCTTTGTTTCTAGAAATTGCGTCTTTCAGTGTTTTGCTACTGCTGCAGCTTCACCAGCTTCTAATTTGGGTTAGTTCAGGGCAGGGTTTAATTGTTGGAGTCCTTGGTATTCTGTGATTGTCCTAGATGAGCATTCAGGGTTCCCAGTGTGTATGTCCTCAACCATGGGTTTCCCAAGTTTGGCAGTGGGTTTGTGGCTGCTTTTTTTGGTAAGAGTTGAACAGGAGCAAATCCTTTACTGAGGGCAAAAGAATTAATCTTGCTGGTGTTCAGTCTCTTGCTGATCATCTTAGGGAGATGAGCAGCCACTCCCATCTCTGCAGCCAGCACATGATGGCAAGATGTGGGGATCTCACATCTTGGTGTTTTGGGCCAAGCTGGAGAGAGGGTTTGCACGCTGGTAGATCTGTCTGGAATCAGAGGATTTGAGGGTTTTTTGAACCATGAAGGTAATGCACATGCCACACCCAGTGGCTGAGTGTTGGATTAATTTGATCAAAGCCAGTCTTGGTCCAAGGAGTTAATGTGACCTTCTGGAGATGGGCTGCAGTCAGCAATGTCAGGCAGGTACCCTCAGCTCGAGAGCCTGGTTATCCCTGTGGGCCCTTCCTGCCCACAAGTCCCCAGGTTGAGGCCACTTACTGTTTTGCACCAGTTGCTGACTTTCCCCCTCATTGATTTTTATGCAGCTGTCAACCAGGACTCCACAAAATGTTCATTTTGCTGTGCTTGCTGCCAGAGCTGGTGCTGCCTTGTCCTGGCACAGGGCACTTGCCATCTGCTACAGGACACCACTGCTGCTGTCACGCTATCGGGCTTCTCCAATAAGGTGGTGAAGGACCAGAAGTGCTTCAGGGTTTGCAGGTTCTCACAGCCACAACCTTCATTTAATCTTCTGCTGAAGTATTTTTGGGTTTGGTTGTGCAGTAGCTGGGGCTGTCATTCCTCTTATCTGCTTACCTGGCCTGATCACTGCCAACTTGGGCATAGGGTTTGAAATTCTATTGGATGGTTTTGTTGCTGGGTTTGGGTTTTGCCAGGTAAAGGGATGAGTTTTCTGATCAGGAATGCTGATGAAAAACAGTTCCTCTTGCCAGTTCTTGCAAGATCTCCAAAATGCTCCTTCCTGTACAAAGGAGTTGCTGCTGGATGGGAAGTTATACTTTCTAATAAACTTTATTAAAGTATGGTTTATTGCTTCATAAAAGACTTAAAAAAAAAAACAAAAAACACAAAACCAAGCAAAACCAAAACCCCAACATTTTTCTTTTGTTTATGCTACTTTAGGCTTTTCTCTCTTTTATCTCTAACCTTTATTATGAGGGAATTTTTTATGGTAAATCCTATATCCCAGCAAAGCAGAAAGAAGGGAGTAAGGTTTCCAGAATGAAAACATTCCTTATCCAAACAGCATCTGGCACTGTTTGATTCGTTTGCATTGTTTCTGTCAAGTTGTATGTCTGTGCATTTCTGTGCCTGTTGTCTTTCAACATCCTCTCAGTAGAATGTCCCACAAACCACTTCCTAATATTTGGGATAATTTTATACAAAAACACCCCTACATTAGGTGATTTGAAGTAAGACAGTAACTGATTTGATGCTGGGCTTTGTCTGTAAGCCCTGTTGGGTTCCTGTGGCTCCACAGTGGTCATTGCAAAATAAGACTTTTCAGAGCAGAAATGAGAGGTTTGTACAAGGTGGAGATGCTCCTCTCCTGGAACAGATCCTCCAAGAAAGGGAGCTGGCTGTTCAGGGCAGTTTGACAGCCCTGCAAGGGTCTCACTGGCTGTTCCCAGATCCATGACCCGAATCCTGCATCTCATGTACCCAGCTCCAGCACCAAGTGCCCTTCCACAGTGGGAAATCAGGAGTTGGTTCAGTTTTGTTGTCTTTTTAGACCTCCTGCTGCTACATGGATGGCTTGAGAGGGGATGTAAGCAAAGCTTGGGAAGGACTCTGCCATGAGCTCACTGGTGGAGCCGTGCTGAGAGAGGGGTCAGCAAGCCCAAATCTGAATTTCCCATGCTGAAAAAATGCATTTTTTCCTGTAAGAAGCCAAATGCCTCCTCTCCTATAAGAGACCTTAATTCCCCTCCAGGACCAGTTGGTCTTTTTTTGGCCATTTCATGATGGAAATTAATTCTGGGGCATGTCCTTTCCTTGCAAAAGTCATCAGTGTGTCTCTGCTGCCAGTGGGTGCTTGGCCCTCACCTTGAACAGGGAGAGGCACAGGTGGTGTTTGGCCTCATGGCTGTACCTGGAGAAACTCAGGAAAAATCAAGTGCATTAGCTCAGTTGCAGTGGCCTTTATTAAATAAATTTGTTCCATCCCTCCTCTAACTTGAATTAAAACAGACGTGTTTTTTTCTTGAAGAATTTCTGTACAAGTTGTTGGGTGGTCAAATTGGCCCATCTAAAGCCATGTTTGTCACTTCACTTGGATTCTGTTTTCCCCTGTGGGGACAAGATACATCACTTATATCCACTGTGCCAATATCTGCTTGCCTTTGGGCATCATCCACCTCATCACTCATTCTCCACACTCTGGGTTCTCTTCCCAGAGGAGTCTGTAATGATGGAGAGGGAATTGCAATGCCCTTATGGTGATATTTTAAGGACACCACCCTGGAGAGCTTTTCTTTAGAGCACGTGGAAGAGTTTTAATGCCTTGCCTAAGGAGTTCAGCCATGCAGTGAGAGGGATTTGTTGCTGCTGTCCCTGCACATCTGGATGGGGTTGTAGGTGGGAGCAACTCCCATAGTGGGATGATCTCACACCAACCTGTGCATTTGCTGCCAGCTAAGTACTGGCATGTTTTGGCCTTCAGTGAAGTGGGAATGGTGGATTTAAAGCCTCTCCTACTTGCTCAGCTCCTGGTCTCATAGGAAGAGGACAATTTGCTGGAAAAAAACTCCATTAGGTCTTCCAAAGGCACGTCTGGAGGTGGGTGCTGGGGCTGTAGCACAGATGTCTGCAGGCAACAATAGGCTGCAGTTTTAGCCTCATACTTTGAAAGCAAAGGGGGAGGGAAAAGAAGAAGAAAGGGAAGAAAAAAAAGAAAACCAGAAAGCCATTAGATGACTTCAGCTCCTCATGACTACATCAAAAGGGAAGGCGTCGTAAATTCGGATTCTATTAAACGCCGGGGCCGGCGCCGGGGAGCGGGAAGCAGTTCTGGTGCTGACTGCCAGGGAAACACACTCTGGGGCCTCAGGAGCAGCTGCAGGTTTTGGGTGGGCAGAGCTTTCTCCTGGCCACTGTGTTGACCTGGGTTGTGGTGGGGGGTTCATCTGCTCTGCACTGGGGGATGGCGAACATGGCTTTGACTTACTGATTGCTGAGATGTGTCCCTGTGCTTTCTCCTCCTGCCTTCCCAGAGGTATTTGGAGGTCCCTGTGTCCCATCAGATTTAGCATGTGTTAGGGATCTCACAGTGTGTGAAACCTTTACATGGGGACATTTGACAGTGCTGAGGTAGCATTTCCTCTTCATTTTGTTGTTACTCTTTCCAAACTATCTGTACACCAGCAAGTATTACTGAGGATTTGCTCTCTTTTGCTTCTTGCTAATTTGTAATAACTGATTTGATACATGTCAAAACCGTTGGGGATGATCTGTTCTAGGGCTTCCTGAGCACCCCTCATTATTTTATGCCTTTAACTGTATAATAACTCCCTTTATCATTGTGAACATAGGATTTTTGTCTCTCAGCTATTTGTGTTTCTTTGCTTAATAGTCCAGACTCTTACGTTATTTTCTTAGGTAATCACTCAAGACACAAACATTAAAAAAAAACAACCGAGGAAGATTTGGAAGGAAATCTTACCATTCTCTGTATTTTTGGGGTGTGAAATAGGTCATGTTTTTGTGAAATAGATCATGTTTTAAGGTTCACACTGTACTAAACTGTATGGAAAGCAACCCCCTTGGCTGAGGGGTCTCCACACCAAATATTTCATATGCAGGAATGGTGCTCCTAGAATGAGTCCTGTTTCACTGGCCTGTGACTGCAGTGGTTGTGCCTGGACAGAGCTTTTTGTAGATCAGAGCCGCAACTGCAAATCCTGCAGCATCCAGAAAGCGATGTTGCAAGTTTGAAAAGTTTTTTAGAAGAAACCAAGAAGAGAAAAAGAGTGTTTTTATTAAGGTCAAAATCGTGACTTGGGAGGGCCAATATGGGAATTCTTGTGTGCTAAGATTTGTAGGACAGCACTTTTTTTTTTTAATATCCCAAAGACTGATTGTGAGTGACAGAAATGTGCGACTGTGTAATAACACAATAAAAACCTGTCGCTTCCTCCACCCCCAGACAATGGCTAATTGTTCCAATTTGGGTCAATCCCCTGCTGTGCTGCAGCAGGAATTCTTCATCAGGGCTCTTTAATCATTAACGTTGGCCTATTTTACACAATGTTTGGCCCCAGTGCAGCCCCCCAGGGCTCTGCACATCACCAGGGATTCAGCTGCTGGAGGAGGAGCGGGTGATTAATTTCTTAATGAAAACAAATTAATTTGCAATAACATCTTTATTCCAAGGCTTTCCTATGCTCTGTGTCCTCCTCTGAGGCCTTTAGCTGCTTTCTTTGGAACAGTTTGTGAACCCAAATCTTACCTCCTTGCCCAGGAGTCGTTGCCATGTGGTGGTGCAAGGAGGGCAGGCAGTGACACCAGGGTTGTTTATCCCAGCGAAACCATGGTCCTGTTCATCCTGTGTTTGCTTTCCCGTGGTGTAATCCCTCTGCTTCCAATTACCCCCTCCCTGACTGGTAGAGCAAGGAATGCATCCAAGGATGGCTCATTTGTGGTTAAAGGTGGTGAGCAGATGCTGGGTGATGCCTCACCCTTGGGATCTGTTGTGGGGTGCAGTGGAGGATGAATGGTCTCTCCTTTGCACCACAGGTGAGACCCATAAGTGAGGATAAAACACGTCCCTCTGCAGAAACCAGGGCACGTTTGGCAGGACACCATGTGGTGATCCTGCCTTCTGGCCTCGACCTGCTCATGTTTACTCCTGGGGTTTGACTCATTCCCATTTCCTCATCCAAAGCTCTACTTTCAGGGCTGGAGCCAGCAGCAGGATCCTGGTGGTCCCCAGCACATGCCTGGGACACCCCCTCCACCATGGGGATGGACGGGCTCAGCTCGTGCCGTTCCCCCTCATTTTCCAGTTGGACAAGATCCCGTTGGCACAGGGCTGGTTGTGGATTGCAGATGGGGCATGTGCCATGAATCCCTGTCCCAGCTGAGATCTGTTAAGGGATTAAAATCATATCAATCTCTGGGCTCCTCCCAGCAGTGAGCAGCCCTCTCCTTCTCCAGGGCAGGCGAAGGCAGAGGAGGAACCATGGAGAAAGGGGCCCTTTGCAGGGAAAACCTATGCTTTCAGTTTTCCTCACATCCCTTCTCCAACCCGGGCTTTGCATCATGTCTGATGGCCAGGAACTGCTCTAGGTCGCTGCCAGCTTGGAGGGGACACAGTTGAGTAGAAACCAAAATACTGCACAAAAACTGCTTCTCTGAGCTGAGTCTTGCACCAGCTGGGCTTGCGCTTTGTGGGCTCCCTGAGTCAGGCTGAGAGCCACAGGGCTGCATGAAGTGCTCTGAGAGGCACATCTTCTCCTCAGAGCTTTCCAGCTGGGCAACCAAAGTGGATGGAAAGGAAAATGGGTGCCGTACATTGTTCCTGCTCCTTGCAGTGAGGCTTTGGCCCCTGTTTGGATGTTGCTCATGTGTGTGACCCAGGATTCTGTCCCTGTTGATGCAGAGCTGTACAAGTGTGTGCAAGATCACGGCAGCAGAGCTTTTGCAAACTCATAGATGTTTCTATGAGTTTCTATGTTTCACAGATCCATCAGTGGACCCGTGGGGAGCTCAGCTGAGGGCTCATCACCAGCAAACATCTTACCAGCATTTATCAGCTGGCCTGTGAGTGCAGTGCTGAGGGAAGGGGCATATCCCAGCTCTATGAAACAGGCTTTCCTGGCAGCATCATCAGCTGGGAAAGCTGAGCTCTCTGTGTGGTCTGTCCTATCTCCCCAGCCCTGAGATGCTCTGCAGTTTTCCTCTCAAGAGTCTGGAAACCAGAGTTAACAAATGGACGTTCCCACACGCATACACATGAATGCCTGATGTTAGAAGGGCCAGGTTTTATGTGGTATTACTGGTGATGCCTCTGCTAGAGATTCATCCCCATGTGTTATTTCAGGAGTGATTACTACTGCAGTTTGGTTCTAGTGGTGAGACAATACACTTCTTGCACTTGATTATTGTCCTTAATATGGAAAGGGTGGGCAGTTTTTGCCAAAACCCAGTGCTGTGGGTTTCAGTCTCAGAAGGTTGAGGTAAATCTGCCCTGTCATTCATGTGCCCTCTGACCACAAAAACCCAGCTTTATATTGACCTTATGTGAGTGATGTGATACAGACTGGTATAGATGGGGCAGAAAGACCTTTTGGCTGTCACTTTTTTGTGAGAAGTGGTTGGTGACTGGAAGCAGCAAGGCAGGACGGCAGCAGGATCTGCCCATCTGATGCGGTTTGGGGCTTCTCTTCCATCATGCCTGAGGATGCTGATGGTACAGGCAGAAAGGTTAAAACTTTGCCAAAACAAGCAAGCTGGGCTCATTTTTAAGCTGACTCAGTTCTCAAACAATCTCTTGGGCTCAGTCCCACCAGGGTGTGCGTCAGCTTAAATTATTTCCTGATAGACTTGGATCATAACCAGTGAAAAAAGCTTTTGTTTAGACCATAAGGGGAGCCTTTGGCACCACACCAGCAAACTCCTTTCTCCTGCGTACAAGTTCTGTGCAGCCCAGGGCAGCCCTCGTGTGCCAGGGGTCAGGCCTGGGGTTGCTCTGGAGACTCTCACAAAGCTCTTGGGAAGAATTGCAGAGGTTCAGAAAAGTACCTTAAAAATGTGGATCCTTGAAGAGGAGAGGTTTGTGTCTCATCCATGGGCAGGTGAAGTGCAGTGATGGGAATGAGATGTGCAGAAACAAGGAGCCCATCCCAAAATAACCTGTTTTATGAGGGCTCTGAAATGGGCAGTTTATTTATCCCAGTGCTAGCCTGGAGCACTTATCTACAGATCAGGCATGAGTTGGTGTGTGCAGAAATCATGTTCTCTAAATCCCGTTTTAAAATTCAAAATAGAAGTAGCCCCATATTTGCAGGGTTTGGGAGTTGAGCTTGTGACAAAAAAAGGCTGAAAGAATGGTCTAGTTGGGATGACCATGGAAGGATGAACTAGATGTGGATGCTGATACAGAGGATTAAAATGCTTTGTCCTGCTGTAGCCTCTTTCCTTGGAGCCCTCAGTGTGCCATATATGTGCTGATGACAGTTTTCTGGGTTCTGTTGAGGGGAATTATTCAGGCTGAAGTTCTCAGAAATTAGTTTGATGCGAAATTCAGGTCTGAGCTTCCAGCAGCCATCTGGACCCACTGCTCTGGAGGTCTGGCAGCTGCAGCACCAGCCCAGTGCTTGGGGAAAAACCTCTTATTGGAGAGACAAGATGGTCCTGTCATATTTGTCCCAGAAAAAAATTCTCAGCTTTTTTCCCACTTTCCTCATGTGAATCATTTCACTTTCCCACAGTTCAGATGTTGAGAGATAATAGTGGAGACAATTTTTAATTGTCTTTTTCAGGGTTATATCGAACGTAATTTGCAGCACAGAATGTCAACACTGTGTACCTTCTCCACAGCCTTTTAGCACATTGTTTCCTTTTCAACAAGAGTTTTTTCAGGCAATGCACAGAGGGCTTGGAGATGGACCCCCCCCCACAGTGCTGAGGGTGGACAGTGCTATTTCAGGGGCTGCTTTGCAAGAGAACAGCTGGAAAAAAAATAGATGAAAGCTGGTAGCACGTGGCAGCTTGTTGTGGATATTGCACAAAGGTAGAAAAAATAGGGAGGTGTCAAAATTCGTGGTGTTTTCATCTCACATTGAGGTTGCTGGTTACACACTGAGGAAGGTGTTGCTGGCAGAGAGCTGTTGAGAGGGAGTGGCATGTGCTCTCGCCTTCCCAAAAATGTTTTGAGTCTTTAATTAAGGAATGACTGCAATGTGTTTCCAGACCTTCCAGTGAAAAACATTGAATAAAACCTTGTCTTTCATTATTTTGTCTGTGTGAATGTGACAGGCTGAGCTCCCCTGGTTCTTGCCACAGGGCTGCCAGTGGGAGAGGAGCTGTGGGCATGCCTGAGGTTTAGTGTAGGTTGACATCCCATTGAAATTTGTGGGATTAAATCCATGGTTTCAAGTTAGGTATGGTGATAAATAAGGTGTTGAAAAGAATGGGTTTAAATATGCTCATAACCTCATGTTTCCTGGGAATCAGGAGGTACGGCTGTCAAACCTGAGCTTGCAGAGCTCAGGTAGGAAATTACTCTGTTCCCAGCTGTTTCCACCTCATGCTGACTCAGTGTTTTCCATATGTTGTGTCCTGCTGGTATCTGTGGATCTGGAGTTTCTATGGGAGCTGCTGAAATCACCTGTCACTGCATGTCTTCAGTGCAAATGAAGCTGGGCAAGTATCGCCCCTGAATTAAATCAGCTTTTGATTAATGCGTAGGCACCTGGATGTGTCTGGGAATAAACTACTCTTGTTTTGTCAAAGCTTCATTCTTACAGGATGGATTGAACAGACAAGCTAAAAACCACAAGTCCTACACTGGTATTTCTACTCCAACCATCTGTACAGGTGCCCTTTGTGTCCTGTTTGTTGTTTTTTTACCTTGAGAAAACCTGATGTAGTTGTTTCCCTGTACACCCAGAGGTGATTTGTCAAAATCCCTGCTGCTCCTTGGAAATTCAGTATTTATAATTTCTTTATAAGTCTGGTTTCGCTCTGCTGGTTTGGAGGTGAGGGGGAGAATACATTGCATAAATTAGGCTGCATCAAACACGAGCTCACTGCTCTGCCAGGGCACTTGTGCAGGGGGGATGTGAAGGCAGCAGTAATTGGGTACCCAGCAGCATCTTCCTCAGCATCCCTGCCTGGCTTGTCCCAGCACACAAAAAATCCTGAGCCACCAGTGTGATTGAAGACCCCGGGCCGATTGTTTGTTGTAGGGTTTCCTTTTTAGTTCCTGTGTCTTCTCTAAGATGTTTCGTGATGCAGCAATTCGATAAAACCAGGCAGATACCACAAATTGTCACTTCTTGTTCCTTTTTATCATTATTGATCTTTAGGTCAGGTTAATCTGTGCTTGTGACCTTTCAGAGAGCAAGCGAGGCAGAGCAAGATGGGTCGTTCATGTTATTGGATGTCATGTCACGTATGTGAAGATCTTGAAATGAAACATAATTGAACAGTCCAGATATTGGTGATTGTATCTCATTTTAGGAACAAAAATTACAGAATAAAATTTTTAGAAACTTTCAGAGTTAAAGTTTTCTGAGTATCGGTATCCTCTGGGATGGGAATTTTAACCAGAATCCCTGTTTTCCTTCAAGCCTTTTCTTTCCCTAAAATATTGATGTTTTGAGAGTTTCTGCTGAGTGCTGTTTCCAAGATCTCCATCAGCTCACAAAGCCTCTATTTGCTGTTCTGTGAAGCAGTTTGGACAGTAATGGATGGGTAGTTTGCTTTATTTAGTCAATCTCTCTAAAATTTTAGTGCTGGAAGTTATTACACAGTGTCAAGTGATAACAGTGCTCCCGTGCAGCATCTTGGCTTTTCTTCCCCCTTCCTATACAGTTTTGAGCATTGTTCCCTAAGGTGTGACAGCTCCTAGAGCTGCTCTGGTGTCAGAGCATCCTGTGGTTGTGATGGCAACGCTGCAGACCTCTCACCTGCTGTACTTCCCTTGTCTTTGCAGGAAGGGGACTCCCTTGGGGCCATGGAGAAGCTCTGCCGGCAGCTCACGTACCACCTCAGCCCCCACTCGCAGTGGAGACGCCAGGGCATCATGAAGAGGAAGCCACAGTCCTGGTGAGTCAGCTTTGGAAACCACTGTCACCCAGGTGGTCACTGTCCCCAGCCTGGTCCTTGTGCTCTCAGGGCCACCAGAGGCTCAGGGGAGCAGGAAGGGGTATTTTCCACAATGCTTTTGGCTGTGGTGTGCTAACGTGGGTGCAGTGACAGGAGGAACAAATCCACCACAATTTGGGAAGTGCTCAAAGCCACTGGCTTGGCTGCGAGAGAACTGGAACCTCACAGAACCTCCCAGCTTGCCACAACTTCCAAAATCCTCTGTTGTCTCCAATCTCAGCAGTATTCCCCCCACTTGTGGTTGTGTTATCAGGTTGCTTCATGCTGAGCCAGGGATGTTCTTCTCTTTTTCCATTTTCTTTTCTCTGTTTCATCCTGGCTTCCAGAGAGCAGCACAGTAGTGCCTGAGGAGGAGGAACAGGCTGAAAAACAGGAACCATTCATCCTCCAAACATTCCTTGCCAGAAAGCAGGAGACAAACTGCTCCAAGACCTCCTAATTAGCTGGTAATTAATGTGCAGGCACAATGCACACCGTGGCTTGCAGCATGTTTGCACAAAAGGAATTTTTTTATTAAAAATGGGGAGAAAATGTCCCCAGTCCCTTCCTCGTCCAGGTTCTCAGCAAAGCATCCTGACTGCTGACATCCTGAATCCACAGAGCCAAGAAACCCATGGATGAGGCTGATGGGAACAGAAGGGGGTCCTTGTTTTCTATGGTGTTATGCATTATATATTTACTATTTTTCTTTAAGGAAATGAGAAACAGAAAAGAAGCTGCAATCTGGCAGAGTCAGGATTTGTATCCAGGTGCTGGCTCATGGTCCCAAGAGACTTTTGGTTCCTGTTGTAGTAGATGCTGTTTGTAGCTTTAGTGAAAACTGATCCAGTGAAAAAAATTAGTCTGAAAATATAAGAAAAGGAGAAGAACATGGACACAGGAGGAAAACAGACACAAGGAAATAAAGGATTGTGTGGCCAAGTAGGATCAGGACCACATCTCCTGGAGATCTGGCTCAGTGTCCTTACACTGCTGTCCTTAGAGGCCCAAATGTGAAAAAACACCCCCATTTCATTAGCAGTGGTAACTGCTTTTGGTGTTGAGTGTTTTTAAGGTGTATTGATGACTAAAATTTGCTTTTTCCAGTAAAGCAGCAAAAATGGAGCATGCTGGGGCTGTGTCCCAGGGGCTGGGCTCACCACATGGAGCCGGGTAATGACCCAGGAGCTCATTACCCTCATGGGGTTTATTTCTTAATTAGAACAGGAAATGCAGACCCCTTGTCATCCCATCAGGGCATTATTAGTGTTATGCTGATGGGGCAGTGGGGAGCTCTTTCCAGCCCAAAAACTCAAGAAATTCTTGAAAATGAAAAAATTTAAAGCAGCACTTTGTGCCACTCTGCCTTTAATTGCCAATCCCTGTCCTTAATCATCAGCTTGGAGCAGCTGTGGGAGCACATCTGCATGCCAGAGATTTGCAGGGCTTTATCAGACAAGCCTGTTGTAGCACTTGCCTTTCAGTTGGAGGAGCTGGGAAATAGCTGAGGGTTTTCACAGTTTTAGCAGCAGGGATGAGGTTTCAGCCATAAACAAGCCCTGACCACATGGCAATTACCATGGGGCTGTGAGCATGGGACACTGGCTGCTGGCTCTGCCCTGGCCAGGGTTTGGAGGGTGGGATTTGCCTGGATTTCTGGTTTAGATGCTCATTTAGAAGGTGGCTGTGAGGTGAAGCCAACCCTTTGCTGGAAGTTGAAGTCAATTTTGCTAAGATATAAATGCATATTATAGAGAATATATATAGACTAGAGAGAGCATCTGTCTTGTCTTTCCTGTGCTGGAACACCCACTGCTTTATTCATGTGTCAGCAGTTCCTCTAGCAGGGATGCTCCTGATCTTGTGTGTGTGTGTAAGTTGATGGGTGATTTCTTCCACAGCAGGTGTTTCCCCAGGGCCCTGCTCTGGGTTGGGGTTTGCAAGTGCCTTGAGATGCTTCCAAGGGAGTAATGAGGTCCTATTCCCAGGTATCAGCTTTGCCTTGACTCAGCCCTGCTGTCAGATGTTGCAGGAACTTTCAAATATTGTTTCCACACTTTTTTGAGTGTCTGTTGGCCATCCACAGTGTGTTCTGCCATGAGGCTGCTCCTGCCTTCAGCTGGGGAAAACAGGACGGGGTCTGCTGCAGAAGAGATGATGGCTTTTCCTTTCCCTCCTCTCCTCCCTGCAGTACTGACCTTGTAACACCATGTGAATGATGCGTTCTTAAGCCATTTCTCCTTTTTCTTTGCTCTGTTTCCTAGTTCTTTCTTTTCATCTTCTCTCCTTGTTGGAGAGGAAGTCTTCAAACAACCTGGGGGTCAGAAAGAGACAATTTAGAGTCATCCCCTGTCCTGTGTTGCAACGTGCCTGGAGGATGCATCCGCAGGAAGCGTGTTTGGATGTGGAAACCTGGTCTCTCATTTCCTGCACAGTGATTCTTGTCCTTGCCATGAATATTTTGGCTTTGTCCCTGGTTCCCTGCTGATAATTAGGGATTGCAGCACAACAGCAGGGCAGTGAAACCCATCACTGTGGAGAACTCCCAGTCCAGGGCTGTGGAGTTACTTGGAATGGTTTGTTGATTACAAATCTGTGTCTTGTGCCCCTGGGTCCTGTCTGCAGTGACACACTCGTTGCTTCACTGACTTGTAACAAACACAAACATACACATTTTCATCTGTGCTGGGGCTTCATTAAGGGCCATCGTTTCTCCAGGCTTACGGCTGTGCTCTGCAATCCCCTGTCCACTGCAGCTGGGCTGGATGTGCTGGAAGGGTTTGGGAAGGAATGGAAGTTTAATTATCCCTGCAATTGGGAATGATGGGGAGTGCATTTGTACAAGAAGAATGCATTAGTGCAGTGCTGATCCCTCTCTTTGATCAAAAGGTTTCCACAGTTGTGGGATCAGGGGAGTCCCAGACATGAGTGGGATGTTTCTTCTTGCTCAGGGCTAGTGAGAGATGGTGGCATCTGGACGTCCTTATATTTCCACATCCTCAGATGCCCACAGTCAAATTTTTAGTGGGATAGCATCCCTTCTTCACCAAATGGCATTTCTACTTGGCATTGGGGATGTAGCCAGAAGCAGAGGGTTGGATCAGTCCCTCCTGGACCATCCCTTGGTATCTCTGCCGAGGACTCGCCAACACAATGAGTGAGAGCCCTGCACAGCTCAACTGAGCTGAGCAAAGCCAAATAGCTGTAATTAGTCTCACTAATGTGACTTAAGTTGAAATAAGACTAAGTTGAAATGTGGCAAAATAATTACAAGGGAAAATTGCTTTACTTTATTCCACTACTTTCATATCCATTACAGGTGATAATCGGAAGCAGAGCAGCCAGAGGAGGAGGGTGGGGACAGATGAGAGAGAGGACTGGAGCTGATTTTGCAGTCAGTAGCGCTATGGCCAGGCAGCCTGCTGTGTAGGCAGAGGGGGAGGCTTGTGCTTCCCAATTCCATCTCATCCCAGGCATCACGTCCAGCCTGTGTGTGCACAGACAGAGCTAAATTGAGGGAGACGCTCTCAGCCTTGGCTGCCCTGCTCTGCTCTGCTGCCTGGCACAAGAGCACCCAAACCTGTGCCAAATGACCTTATTTTTTTTTTTATATTATAAATCTGTCTGGCTCTCCCTTGCTGTCTCTGTGCCTCCCTCTGAGTCACATACATTAAACATCCAGGATGAGAGTCGGGATAGCCAATAGCAGGAGGGGGAGGCCAGCCTGCTAAAGTAATTTGTATGTCCCTGGCTTTGCCTAGGGCCATGATTACAGTCCAGTGTTTAACTAGCAAGTGTTGAATTGGATCCTGGAATCTCCCTGCTCCTCCTGCTGCCAAGCGCTTGCCTTCAGCATCACGAAAGCAAAACTGGAAATCAAAGCTCCACGTGCCTGTAATTACTTTGGAGTGCACAGGCTCGATGCTTCTTGTGGAGAGAGGAGGTGATTCCCAGGGGATAGAGCCTCTGGGGCTTTGCTGTGTCTTTCCTATCCCTTTGGGATATCCTGCTATCTTTGCTGTCCCTGTTGCTGCTGTGCCCAGGAGCCAAAAAAAGTGAGCCAAGGATGCAGCAGGGAGGATGGAGCAGTCGTGCCTTCCCCACTGGGCTGAGCAGTGAGCACCAGCTGAAGGAATATTGATAATTCATGTCATAATTCCCAATTTAGACCCATTTTATGTCAGATAAAACCTTTTTATGCTCACAATTCCTGTTGATGCCACTGCGCACAAAGCATGGAAGAATTTAGGGTGAAGCAGCTCAGTTTGAGCATTGTAATTAAACTGGGTCAATCTAGGCCTAAATTGGTGGATTTTTAAACTGTTGTTGCTCTGCAATAAGCAGAGAAACCTTCCCAAAAGAAACCTGTGCCTGTCCAGAGACTCGTACAGGGATGTCCACAATGGGGGATGAACTAACATGGCAGTTTCTTCACTTTCTAAACCCATTTTATGTTTCAGAGCTCCCAGCACTCACTCATGCAAGTCCCACAGTGCTGGGACATGTTAAGAGCCAGGATCTGACTTTTTTTTCTCAATTCACTGGGGTTTCATGTGGCTTTACTTAGTTCCAGGCAACTCTCTTTTACTCCATCACTTGACCTTTCTTTTGATTGCAGGGTCAGCCTGGGGTCCTCCTTTACACCTGGGAGTCAGAACTCCCCTTGGCTCTCTTAAGACCCTCTGATGTGAAATAGCCACAAAAGAGCCTTGAAAATACCTGGGTGAAAGTGAAAACAAATCATTTGGGACAGCTTTTGGAAATCAGGAGGCTCCAACAGGCTGTTGCAGATTTTAACCCCTGGTTACCTGTGGGTTAAATATTCTCCATTGTACTTGGCAGCCAGGTGCAAAGACCTGTTAAAAGAGAAAAAGAAGGATGTTTTGATTTAGTGATGAACTAATAGAGGCTGAGCAGCCTTATTTTCTTGGTAGGAATGATCTTTTAACATCCCACTCCTAATTTCATCAGGGCACAAAACATTTCTGTCTTGGAGGAATGCTGGGTGCTGGATTTTCATACTTGCTTGCAGTGCCTGCTTGCATTCCTTTACAGAGCTAAAAAAAAAAAAAGGGGGGGGGGATTTTTTTGGGGGGGGGGAGGCGCTTTTAA
>VYZS01101802.1:0-54604 GCA_013400695.1 Neodrepanis coruscans | reverse complement strand
CCTGGCCAGGGTGGATCTTCTGCTCTTTGCTGAGTCACACCATGATGACTGTGGTCTGCAGCCTTATGGCCACTGAGCCCATAAATCCTTGTGCTGCCATCTACCTCAGGAGCCAAAGCCCTGATTTGGTGGCTGCAATTTGGTGAGGGCTCAAAAAGGTGGATCTACCCGGGGTGGGACAGGCTGCCAGTGTTTGTCCTTGCCCAGGCATGTTGTTCGCCAAGCTCCAGCCACCCCTGACTGTCTGTGCTTTGGCTGTAGCTGTGGCACAGGGCTTGGGTTGTCTCTGAGGTGATGATTGCAGTGTGGATGCAGAGGGAAAGCAATTCATTCCCAGGGTGGGCACTAAATATCAAGTGCTGCCTGCCTGTGCCTGGTGATTGTTAAAAAGAGCTGTGCTGGGGCAGAGCAGAGCTTTCCCCTCTGTGTGTCCTGCAGCATAGAAATGTTGTGGTTGTTTACTATGTTATTTCTGTTAATTGCCATAAGAGCACATGAGAGGCCACCTCCAAGCATATCTTTCCCTACTTTTGTGATTGAGGCTTGGAAATTAGAATTTAATCTTTGTATATTGTTGTGGTTTAGCACTCAAACCCCAGCCTGGCTGAGGCAGACCAGACTTTCCTCTGGGAATATTGAATGGCCACCAGAAGTGTCTTGCAAGGTGTCTGGTTGTCCCTTGTCACCAGGCTACCCTGCAGAGCTATTTGATGCAAAGGGATGTCCCTGCCTGAGCAGGACTAACTGGGAATGGAGAGGGTTAACCACAGGCACCAAGTAATCCCACACTAATAGATGATGACTTAATGTGATGGGAAGACCTGGAGTGACACAGAAGTCAGAANGTCATTCCTTTCCAAGACAAAAAAAAAAAAAGGTGGGGGGGATTTTTTGTGGTGGGGAGAAGCCCTTTTGAAAACAAAAAGAGAATGTTTGTGGATGGGAATCCTTCACTGCTGCCGGCAGCTTGTGGGCGAGCGATAGGAGAAGTTGTAGCTCCTGCAACAAACGGTCTCTTCAGAGCATCCAACACAAATCCGCTGTCAGTGGGAGGAGGCTGGAGCAGGAATTATGCAGCATCTCCTCTTCATTAAAATCCCATCTGTGTGTGTATGTGTGTGTGTGTGTGTGTGTGTGCACAGCAGGCTGGTAACTGCTGCAGGAGAACAGAGGATTTGTGATCCAGAGCCTTTGGGACGTGTGTGTGGGCGATGCCTCCTCTCTGTGTCCATGTGCCTTGTGCTGCATGACTGTCCCAGAGAGCAGAAGGGACAGAGCAGCAACGTGCTTTACAGCACATGGAGCAAATCCCACAAAAACCAGGCTGGGATGTCCCCTGGTGCTGTGTTTTTGGGGGGTGTTGTAAATCACCCCGCCTTTGCAGTAGAAAACAGGCAATTTCCAAACTTCTCTGCTCTTTGCAGCATGGCCTGAGGCTTTGTGTATGTGTTTGACATGGAGAAAAGCAAAGGCTGATTCTTGGTGGTTCCTCAGGATGCCTGGGAATGGACACTGAGGCCTCATCAGTGGGATGCTGGGCCCTGGCTTACAGGTGGGTCCTGCATCCTACAGGTGAGGGACAGAGGTGCGCCTGGCCAGGGTGGATCTTCTGCTCTTTGCTGAGTCACACCATGATGACTGTGGTCTGCAGCCTTATGGCCACTGAGCCCATAAATCCTTGTGCTGCCATCTACCTCAGGAGCCAAAGCCCTGATTTGGTGGCTGCAATTTGGTGAGGGCTCAAAAAGGTGGATCTACCCGGGGTGGGACAGGCTGCCAGTGTTTGTCCTTGCCCAGGCGTGTTGTTCACCAAGCTCCAGCCACCCCTGACTGTCTGTGCTTTGGCTGTAGCTGTGGCACAGGGCTTGGGTTGTCTCTGAGGTGATGATTGCAGTGTGGATGCAGAGGGAAAGCAATTCATTCCCAGGGTGGGCACTAAATATCAAGTGCTGCCTGCCTGTGCCTGGTGATTGTTAAAAAGAGCTGTGCTGGGGCAGAGCAGAGCTTTCCCCTCTGTGTGTCCTGCAGCATAGAAATGTTGTGGTTGTTTACTATGTTATTTCTGTTAATTGCCATAAGAGCACATGAGAGGCCACCTCCAAGCATATCTTTCCCTACTTTTGTGATTGAGGCTTGGAAATTAGAATTTAATCTTTGTATATTGTTGTGGTTTAGCACTCAAACCCCAGCCTGGCCGAGGCAGACCAGACTTTCCTCTGGGAATATTGAATGGCCACCAGAAGTGTCTTGCAAGGTTGTCCCTTGTCACCAGGCTACCCTGCAGAGCTATTTGATGCAAAGGGATGTCCCTGCCTGAGCAGGACTAACTGGGAATGGAGAGGGTTAACCACAGGCACCAAGTAATCCCACACTAATAGATGATGACTTAATGTGATGGGAAGACCTGGAGTGACACAGAAGTCAGAAGGGAGCTAAGATTTTGGGAGAGAAAGTGGAAAACAAGAGCAAGACCAGAAAAAAACTTCTCCCTTGGCTGCTGTCAGAGACGTTCTGAGCAATTTCGTGGCTTGAGGCCATGTCCTGTCTGCCCCAGCATGGCTGTGGTCAGTGGTGTCACTGGCATCAGCTGGCTCATGGTGCACCCAGTCAGTATCCTGCCTATCTCATACTGTCTGTTTTCTTGGCCTCTTCTGGGGCATCAAACTCGAACTGATAAAGTACTTTGCTTGACCTTAATAATGAATTATTAATGAGAACAATAGCAAGATGAGGTGTGGTGTTTCCCTGGTATCAGATGGAGCTGGTTCAGCTTCCATGGAGCAGATTCCAGTTGCACCCACGGGCAGCACTGGCATTGCACAGGGCAGAGGATGCCTGGCACCTTCAGCAGCATCTCTGCAGGAGCTTTGGTTTGTTGTGGTACATGCTGAACTCAGCCAGCATGCATGAACCTGGAATGTTTCCTCTACTTTGGCAGAAATGTTTGGAAACTTGCAATACTGAAGATCAGGAGGGGCTGGTTCCAGCAGCACTGTGGGATCTGACTCTTTGCCACACACCTCACAGCAAAGGAGCAGGTTTTCTGGGGATCAAGGTATACACCATGGCCAAAGAAAAATTAAAAAGAGGAACCTTTTGAGGGAGAAATATTTGGATGTGGGTAATATTACTGTGTGTATCCTTGGAGTGCACTTTGCATCACCTCTCTGTCCTTCTCACCTCAGTCTCCTCCATGGCCATGGGGCATTTCCTGCATCTGCCAGTCTGGGACTCTGGACTTTTAATAGTTACTCAAGATGTGACTTTCTATTTCTTTTCTAGCTGAGATTGGAACAACCATGATTTGACCTGTCAGTTGTTCTGTTCTCAGTGCTCCTCCACATGATGCTGCTTCTGGGCTCCTGCCTCTTGAACTTATTCCCTTTGGCACATGCATGGCTGGAAGCACAGTGCCTTCTGTATTTTTGCTCTCTGATGGTCTGTGTGACTTCCAAACTGCCTGATCAGGGGCTCCTTTGTTTGTGGAAAATCCATTTTCCAAGACAGCTGAACAGGAGCAACTTTTTGAGGGTGATCCTTTGCATGCACCAAGTTACTTGGCCAGGAATTTTTGCTCCATACTGGCACCCCAACAGATGGGTTTGAGTGAGAGGGGTGGGCAGGTTAAGCCTGGGGTGAAATATGCCTAAATTGCTTCCCCCAAAAGAGGGAGATGCTGGTGAGATGGTGTGGGCTGTGCCCTGGCTCTGCATGCACTGAGTAGCTGCCCCATCCACACCAGTGCCAGCCTGGCTGTTTGAGCCAGTTTATCCCTGGAAAATCACAACCCTTTGAAGCCATCCCACCAAAATTCAGCTCTCAGCAGCCAGGCACACATCACAGCACTCATTTCTCCTTGCTGTGTAGAAAATCTGATGTATCTCTTCTCAGAAAATGCTGCTTAACGTGAAAACATCCCATCTGGCATGTCTGGCGTTTTGTGACCGTGTGAAAACCTTAGTGAAACGTTTTGTCCTTGTGGGAATGACATGTGATGGTGGAGTGGAAAGGATGAACAGGCCAGCAGTCATCCACCACAGGTCAGCAGCACAGGCTAAGCTGGGTGGGAAGAAGGGAAGGATTTCATCCAGTTGGAGATGGATGAATCCTGACTGAGAGAGGAATAAAAAAAAAAAAAGCCATGTCATTTTAAAGTCAATAATGTACAGCACTAAGAGGCTTTTGCATTAAATTATGCTCTTTTAAGGCTAGTGGGGTATAAATACCAGGGTGTCAGGTTGTTCCTGGTGTGCACTTTATCCCTGAATCTGTGTGTGTGCATCAGACAGGGAGGGATGAACCTGATGGTGCAGGAGGTTGCTCTGAGGTGCCCAGATGAGCAGCCTAAGTGTGCCATTGTTACAGCAAAGCTTCACCATCAGCAAGTAGAGACTGGAAACAAACAGAAGGAATTCCTTCTTCCCTCAGCTCTCGCTGTGCAATGATGCTGAAGGGCCCAAAAGCACAGAATATTCAGTACAGACTATTAAACATCATAGTTCAGGCTCAAAAAGGCTCTTAAATACTGGAAGCTGGGAATATTTGCCAAGGAGGAGTAATTGGATAAAGCTCTAGTTCCTTTATCCAAATATTAACTAACATCCAGACATTAAATGACATCCAGTCACAGGATCTGGATGTGACCAAGGATGGTTATTCTTTTGCATTGATGCTCATCACTATCCCAGCATTAGTGAATTGAGGAGGTGAGAATTTTCCAGGGTCTCTGCCATCCTGCTATTCCCTGCAGAGGCTCCCTTCAGGCTGTAACTCACCTAATGCTTCCTGCCCTTCTGCCTTTGAATTTTCTGCCCACTTCTGGCTCCATCAGGGTGACCTATCTCTGCTTGCTCATGTGCTTTATAGACCCCTGAGCAGTTAAAGTGCAGCCCCTGAGGAGATCTGTACTGAGACTGCCCTGAGACAGGATCCAGCCTGGAAGAAAAAGCCATTTAGATGTTTTGCAGAGGGGAGAAGTGCTCTGATGCTGATTGAGCCAGGAGTGTCCCTGCCATGGTCCCTTTACATGTCAACACACATCAATCTGCCCTGGCTGGGAGGGTGGCCTGTCTTTCCCAAGAGACTTGAAAGGAAATGCAATGTTTCTTGTTGAATTGAAGGAGTCAGAGACACTGGAATGACCTTTGATGCAATGAAAACAGGACTGAACAGCAAATTAATAAAATGCCTGTTGTGCAGGGAAAGGGGAAATGTTACAAATCCGAGGGAGCAAATATTTGTGAGGGCTGTGGGTAAGAAATAATTCTGCAACTAGTTGTTCATGGCAATTAAAGGAACACCCCTACAATCATAGACTCATTAAGGTTGGAAAAACCTCCTAAGGCAGAGTCTAACCATGGACATTTCCAGGTCCACTACTAAACCATGTCTCTAAGGGCCACATCTACATGTCTTTTAAATACCTCCAGGAATATCTTTAAATGACTCCAGGGTGTTTGCTTTTTGCTCATATCCAGGGGAAATTTGATTTCTCCTGGTGGAGTGAGAGCTGTGGGATCTGCTCCCCACTTCTTCTGGGAAGCCTGGATGTTTTGCACATCCCAAAACACACCAAACGGGGAGGGTGAGCAGGTGGTGAAATCATTCATTTTGTTCTTCGTTGCCACTAAGAGCCACCAAATTAGGAAATTTAGGATGGAAATATGTTAATGAATATTGTAGCAGCATCTGGAGGGTGGGACTGTTGCTGAGCAGGATTCCTGCTCTTTGCAGCTGAAGGCAAATTGCTGGTGAGATGGGATGGATGGGGTCACACAGCTGAGCTTTGCTGGTGGAGAGGTTATCCCTGACAGCTCCCTGATCATGGAGAGGCTGCAGCTCCTTCCCAGGTGCCAGCCCAGCCCCATCACACCTTGCTCAGTCAGGAGCTGGTATTAGCAAAGACCTACTTTTAAGCTGCTGGAGCTAAACTGTAAATAATGCATAGATTTTGAAATGCCACCTGAGTAGGTGCTACAGGGCAAGCTGTCACCTAGGAAGGGGCTTAAGGTTTTCCACTGACTCAGTCTGTAAAATGAGCCCTTATCCCGTTTGTTGCCCTCTGCAAGTTGTCTGGGTTGCTCCAGAATTTAAAGCAATTAACCCAAACGGTGAAGTACCATTTTCCCTCCCACACTGATGAATATTGACCCTGACAAATGCTTGAATTGCCTTTGCTGTTCCCTTGTTGAGCAAATGAACTGACAGCCAGAAGTACTAGAAAGTAATTTAAAGTAGAAAAAACATGAGGCTGGGATGAGATGATTTACAGCAGCAGGACATACCTTCCCACTGACTCGCTTTTCTAAGCTTGTTCACACTCTTGCTGCAGCCTGAAATCTTCAGGTGGTTAACCTGAAATCACAGGTAAACCTGTGATTTAAAACCTCGATTTCAAGCCACCTTCCTCTCCCCTCCTGCAACTGAACTAAGGAGTAACCTGGTAGTTTTCCTCCCCTCAGTGGGAACATCCATCCTGCTGGTATCACTCACCTCCCACCTCTGTGCACTTATGTGCTTGTGCTCCCTAAAATATATTTTTTTAGTCCAGTGTCTGATTAGAAAAGGCCTTTGACTGTGAAAAGTGTGGGGGATTTAATTTATTTTTTTTTAATAATTACTTTTCTGCTTCTGGGCAGAGTGGAAATTAGATTTTTCTATTGACACATGGCAGGGATTATTTAAATCTATCCTCACAACTTGGGCTGCGGAGCAGGGAATCAACCAGTAAAAATTGTTATTAAACGGGGCAATCAGCTGGTGAAATAATTAATCTCCACACACGCTTCCTCCCCGCCTTGGAAGTCCTCCAAACACGCCGTGATTATTTGTCTTGTCTAAAACAGCCGCTGCCTGACTCCTTTTTCAGGTGATGAGGGGCAATTTGGTCCCTCGCCTGGGGCCTGGATGCTGCTCCTGCACTGGGCTCCTGCCACCATCTAATTACCAGCCAACTCTGCGTGCCTGTCGCCCCTGGCTATATTTCCCAATTAAGAGAATCAAGCTTCATGATGAAGCTTTGATAGAAGCTCTTTAATTTTTTTTTCCCAAGCCCTTTCACACGGTGCATCGTTAGCGATGGTGAATGAAGGTGTTTAGTGAGCTCATCCATCACTTTGACTCGCGGCTCTGACTCGCTCTCGGGGTGAGTTTCCACCTCCCACGCCTGCTGCTGCTCTCTTGAATAAAAATAATGCTTAAAACTAGCGGTTCAGATGGGAGGGTGATGAGGATGCTGCTCCTTGTGCCCTGTGGAGGAGAAGGGCTGGACTTTCATCATTAAGACCTGGTCTCATCCCTCGGCTCATGGGTGATATGGCGGAGAAAAAACACCCCTTTGGCCACGGGCTGAGCATCCCACCGGCACCCAGGGAAGCACAGAAGGATCTTTTGCATCTCAAAAGGGGCTGGTTCGCACCTCCAGGAGAAGGGAGACCAAACTGCAGAGTGCAGACCCTGCCCATGTTCAGTTCCCAGCTTTGGCTGTCACATGTCTTGCCAGGACATGGCAGCCTGTGTTTTGACACATCCCAGCCCCTGAGAAAAATGGGACATTCAGCCCCAACACTTGATTTCTTTTGTCTAGCACCGTGTAGCCCAGGGTGGCAATCTGCTCTTCCAGGTGTTCCACACTCCCCTTGTTCAGGGTTAGCACCAGACTGAGGAGCTGAGTTTTCTTTGGCAGGGGGGAAAAAGCCATGTGTGCTGGTCTCCCTGTGTGCTCAGTCTCTTGTGAAAGTCACTCCTCTCATGTTGGGGATGAGGATTATTCCTCAACAGCATCTTGGCTGGGAGAAATGCCCATCTGGAACGAGTACCCTCCTGCATTCCCTGGTTTAATCAGCTGTTGGGTCATGCTGGACACTGAGTGCTCAAATGGGGCTTGTTATCCCAAAGATAATGAGTTGGAGACTTTTGGGGGAAAAAAATGTACATGTGTTTTTACATAATATAGACAAATTACTTACCTTGGGAAGATTTGTTGTTAGGCTGATCTCTTCAGCATCATTGCCCTTGAATATCCAGCGTGGAGCACAGTGACACGAAACCTCATCACTGCTGGGTACAGAAAACAGAGAAAAGGGCAAAATACTTGCATTTGGAAAGCTGAGTGGGAGAGGTGATTGGATTGTAGTCTGATACAGCTGATAACAGGGCCTGTGTTGTAGCAGAAAAACTAAACAGCCAGTCAGGGAGAACTGAGGGAAAGTTTTTGTGGTTTTCCTGCTTGTCCGGCAGAATTTGCTGTGCCGTAGGGATTGGGGTAGCTGGGCAGTGCTGGTGTTTTGCTGTAAAGAGCAGCATATCACATTCCTGTTCTGTTCTGCTCACTAAAAAGGCTCTTGGCAGCCAGTTCCACCTCTGCTCTTAGCTCTGTTTTCATCTTTGGGGGGAGCTGAATGCTGAAATCCCCAACGTAAGCAAGGAAATAACCTGCCAAAAGCAATGAAGTGCAGGGGGAAGAGGAGGTTTTCTTTGGGCAGTTAAAGCTGTTCCTTGTTGCCTGTTTTCCTGTGGCTTTGCAGCCCCAGAAATGACCGTGGCTGCTTTCTGCTGACCCTGTGCTGAGGGGAGGGGCTGTTAAAATGAAATAACTTTGTGAGGGGTAGCAAAGCTGCACAAAAAACTGTTCCCAGCAGGAAAAGGAACCCACAGGATGCCGATAAGTCAGGTTTAACCCCTGCTCCAGTGAGCGACTCTTTGCTGTACAGAGGAGAGGGATATTATCAGATCTTTTTATTGGGACAGAATATGAAAAGGCTACAAAAAACATCCCATTTTCTTTTGAAGACAGGAGTGGGGAACTAGCAGTGGGTCAAGTTGTATCCTGTTGTTCCTCATTTGGTGAAAGCTGAGGTTACAATGGTTTCTCTGTTCTGCTGGGCTGAGTGAGATCCATTATTTTCTGTGCACGTTAATGTAAAGCAGATGCATCCCTGGTGCAGGGAGGGCTCGAGGAAGCAGCCACACACTGGTCAGGTCTCATTAGCTTAACCCAGGGATCTCATCCCTCTGTGAGTATCCTGTGCCCCTGAGGGGAAGCCGGATGGTGACAGGACAAGGGCTTTCTTGGCCAATGTAACATCTGTTCATTGAAAACCATGCAAAACAGAACTTTTTTTAGCTTGATAGATGTGCAAATTAAGATTAAAACTGATAGCAAGACCAAACAGCAGGTGAAAGGCTCTTGGCTGCCTCAATTTGCCTGTTTCCTCTTCATTTGGCAACTGGTTACTCCTGCAAGCAAGACCTTCTCACCACAGAGCTCCTCCAACACAAATCCCTGGGTGTCCTGTGCTCTGTCAGTGAGAGCTGGGAGGGATTCCTGACCCTCCAGACATGGTTGGAGGACACCAACCCCATAACTGTGGACAACTCCAGGTCTGTCCATCTTCCACCCTGGATGGGGAAGTGATCCATATCCCCCCCAAAAACCAACCATCCGAAACATGTCCACGGTCAGGCTGGATCAGGAGTTTGTGGCTTCCTTTTGATCCATCTCTGAGTGTGTCAGGACCCATGTTGGTCTTCAGACCCTCACTTTGGACACTGGAGGTGTTGGGGTGGCAGTGGAAAGGGCAGGGGGTTGGCTTGGAATGAAGATAAGCCGAGGATCAGGAGGGAAAAGGGAAAAGGAAAGGGTTATCCCAGCTCCTGGCTCTGGAGAAAACCTCTTCCCAAACAGTGTGAGGGACAAATAGGGACCCTGGGAGCTGGGCTGGGAGCTGCCTCTCGTGCTCTGGCTCTCATCAGAGCAGCACAGGCAATAGGGGACCTCAGCCTTCCTAAACTCTTCCAAATGTGATCTGTGCTCCAATAAAATAAACAGTTTAGGGAAAGCGAAGCCCCAGGCACACACTTTGGCAGCTGATCACTCCCTAATTGCAGGAAGAGAGTTGGGAGAGGGTTTGGGGTTTTTTTTTTATTTCTTTGGGCTGGTTTCTGATGAGAAAACTGGGCTGGAGGATCAGAGTTGAAACTTCTCCCTCCTCATCCCCCACCCCCAAAAATCCTTCCCCTTTGTATTAATGGAATTCAACTTATTTCAAGGAACAGGAAGCAGAAAGAGCCCCTGTGAAGTGTGAACCTCAAACCTTCACCAAGAGCCTGTTCAGGGGGATACATGGAGCCCTCTACAAACTTTTCCTGGACTTTTTTTTTGTTGTTTGATGGCAGCAGGGGCAGGTTTGAGGATGGAGAGAGGATTTTGATGGGCAGGAGTAAACTGGAGCCTCACTGTATGTGTTTCCCTCACCCCAAAGGTCCCTGGGCTCCAGAACAGGATACAGATAATTAACAACAGCCCCTTTCATCTGCAAATAGAAATGATGTGTCAAAACTAATTTTTCTCTAAAATTTGTCATGAGTGGGACAAAGCAGGAACAGCCAGACACTCCCATCTCACACCGGGGGTCACATCCAATCTGTTAACAGGGTTCTTCCTTGCAAAAATAAGACAAAGAGATCACAAAACCAAGGGAGAGGCTGAAGTTAAGGATTTCAGGGAGCCATCCATCCCGCTTTTACAGTAGAGGCTGGACCCCTGGGCAGCACAGCCCTGCCAATCTCCATCCATCCCCATGGATCTCCTATCTCTCACCATCTCAGCCCCTTCCTCTTGCCCTCTCACCCTTTTTGTTTTCTTCCTCTTTCTGTCAACTCACTGCTTGTTTTAAACATATTGGCAGCAAATTATGTGTTTTTATTAGCAATTTACTGTGATTTCTCTTCCTGTGGCCTCTTTCCTTTGGGCACTGAGAACTGCAACTGGTTTCAAAGGTCCTTTTCCCAAACAACCCAGCTTCCCATCTCCCTAGTGGGGAGCTGCTCATGCAAATCTAATGTGACTTCAGTGGTTTTTTATCTACTAATTGTAAAAGTCCCTTTCCAAGAGTCTTTTCAGTTTTTTTTTAATTCTCTCCTGTGTCAGAATTTTAAAAAATGTTGTTTTATTGCAAACTATCATTTATTATAATGCAAACTTGAACCAAATTTCTATTTTGGGGCCAATTCTCTTCCAGGGGGTCATTTACAGAAGCAACAATCCCAACATGTTGTTTTCCTTTGAATTCTTGATTGTTTTTCTTCTGGCACTTGGGCAAATTGCCTTTTCTGCAAATGCAGGTTATTAATGGGGCGTCAGCTGCAGTTTCTTATTACGCTGGAGTAGAATTTGTTGGAAATATTCCAGCACAGTTTCTCTATAGGAAAGCAGAGGCTTGAGAGCAAATGTATCATAGGAAGGATGATATAAATACATCTTCTTTTGGGGAGGAGGATGGGGACAGAAAAACAGAGCACTCCAACAGCAGCAGATTTACTATTTTGTTTCGATTTTTGCAATAAGTTAAATGGAGTTATAATTACAGCAAAGCATTTTGATGGATCCCGAGTGTTTATTTTTAGAATTTTGTTTAGCAGGAAATTAAAAACAAATTGGGAGCGGTGGGGGTGGAATCTCTGTTCTTGTAACACAGAAATGGTGGTTCTCAAACGGAGCAGGAGACTGTCACTTCACTCCATGTGTGAATCCAGGCTCTGCTGGACCATGAGGAGGAGCTGGATGTGCCACATGCAAATGAGAGCAGTTCTGCTTCTTAATTGTCCCTGCTGGAGATATATATCAAGTTGCTTCACCTGATAACAGTACTTCATTTTCCAAGAAGCTTGTTCCTTTTACAGGTTTAATTGGGTCCTTTTACTAAATACCACAGAGAGGCTGCAAGATTGTGGTGCAGCAGCTGAGACTGGTGAGAGCTGCAGGGGAGGGTGGGCTGATGCTGGAGCTTGGCTGTGGGAGGGCATTTTCAAGGAATCATGGAATCATTAAGGTTGGAAAAGACCTCTAAGATCAGCAAGTCCAACCATTAACCCAGCACTGCCAAGCCCACCACTAAATCACATCCCTTAAGCACCACAGCTCCAAATCTGGTCCATCCCAGGTGATTTTTTTTTTGGTTTAACCTCACCCCTGGACCTTCTTTAGGGGTTACCATCATAGGGCCCTATCAGTGATTACCAAATATCCACCAAGGGCAGCTGCTTTTCCAGCAGCCTGGAAATGAGCCTCAGCAATTGGACCCAGGTGGACTTACCTTGAATTTCCAGGTAATGGATCTGTGACTTCCACTTGGCCAATGTTAGTGGGTCAAATTTATGTGCTTTGGACTGAAAGCCAAAAACACAGCTCATTTTTTTACCCTTTTAAATTAATTTCATTCACTTGTTTGATGCATCTGGTTTCTTCTTGTACATCGATATTTTTCTCATGAGCTTCCAAAGTCAATGTAGTTTTTGCCCTTCCCACAGCTCATGTGCCCATGAAAAACAGTGCAGAAGCCAAGCCCTGCCTGCAGTTCTTGCCAGAGCTGTCTGACCTTGCTTCCCCTTGATTTCTCTTCTTCTCTGTGACTGCAGAAGATTGAGGCACATCTGCCAAAATGCTCAGTGCAAATAAAATTGCTGTCCTTTATTTACTCTCCTCAGGAAGATGCTCTGGGGTGGAATTAGGGGCATTTGGGGAGATCTTACAGTAAATTAATCCAGACTTCCTCTGTTTCTTCTGTTTTCCAATCTCTTCTGCTCTCAGTTTCTCCCCAAACTGATTCTGCACCAGATTCCTCCCCAAAATACCAAATTCCTTCCTCCACATGCACATTATTTTGAGTAGAGGGTGCTTTGGTGAGTTTAGAGCTGCATCTGAGTCCTCAAAGTCTATGTGCATCTGTCCAAAGCTGCTGTCAGCTCTCAAATAATTCAACCCATCTGACAGACCCAGCAGAAGAGACAAGGGCTGTGCCATGGGTAGGACATCTGATGGCACAGTGACATCTTGGCCCTTCAACACACCAGGGATGGGAAAACATCCTATCCCCTGCAAGGTGGGAAGGTGCAGCATGTGAGAAAAGTCCCTCCTGGTTTGGGACTCGAGCTGGCCTGAGGCAGCAAGGACTGGGTGACACTGCTCTGTGGGTGACACTGTGAGGTGACACTGCTCTCTGGTGGCTGGCTCTTCATCAGATGGGTCGAGATGAAGAAAAGTTGTGGCTGGTGGAAAAGGTCAACACTCATTCAGGGATAAAAATCTTGTTACTTGTATCATGAGCCTTTAAAATTTAATGGAGTAATGAGGGCTGGAATGAGATGATCTTTGAGGTGCCTTCCAACCCAAACCATTCATGATTCTATGAATTTAGTAAAGAAATATAAATCACAGCTGCTTGACTTTTATCGTTATGATGGGAAGGATTTGTTGATCAAGATCTCTCTGATACCAACAGTCCTTCCACTACCACATGATGGCCAAAGTCACAAGACCTTTGTCAGTTCTTCTGATGCACAGGATGCTCTTGGATACACAGGATTTACTCTTCCCATCAAACACCCCGTGCACTTTATGCCAGGAATAGAGGTGGAACAGGCCTTGGTGTGAAGCCAAAGAAAATGCAGTGGGATTTGGAAGCCATGTGAACTCAGAGCTATTCCTGGAGCACCTCATGCACTTGGACACGCAGAGGAAGTCACTGCAGTCATCACTCCCAGTGTTCCACACTGGGGATCCAGCTGCCAGAGAAAAATTGATGGAAAAATTCTAGCATTCCCTCCAGGTTTGCTCTTAAGATGCTTAAAAATGTGCTGTGCTGAATTCAAGAAACAGCCCAGTGCTTGGTTTCTCAATGGCAAGAGGAGATTGCCACTGTTTAGGGAAGCATTCCCTAATTCCCACAGAGCATTCCCAGCAGGCACAAATATTTTATAAGTGGCCATAATAATGTTAATTTTGATGTCACACATCAGGGACAAAATAAGGAGCAACTCCCTCCAAAACTGAGCTTCAGGCTGAGCAATCTGCCCTTCCTACCCCCAAATCCAATGGCACTCACTGGAGGATTGGGCTGGGATTTTGAGAGTAGGGGAAGGACATTAACAAAGGGGATGTCTAGACTTTATGACATGAAAAACTGCAAACCTTAGCAAAACTGGGAAGGTTCTTGGAACATGAAGAGACCAAAATAACTAATCCCCACTGGTGCTTTCCCTCTTAACTGTAAAGACTTAGGAATTTTTAATGTATTTATTGGTAAGCTCTAAAGGGGCTTTAAAGTTACATATTTTTATATTTATATATTTTAAAAATCCTCTTTACCCTGAACCTCTCTAAGGAGAGGAGTGAAATCTTTTCATGCTGTTCATTTCTAAAGGCAGTGAGGAGCACAGACTTTAAACTGTGCTCTTAATAGATTTCTAAACCTTTTCTGTGGTGGTAAACAAGGAGCTGAACCATCTACTGGGTAATCACAGCAACACACAGACACTGCAGTGTGTGTAAAACTGGAGTAGTGAGGTAAATGGTGAGAATGTGCTGTGGGGGGCCAAAGTAGGAATCTCCTCTGTCTGAATTTTAAAGAATTTGGCTATTTCAGTTCTGATCTGGGCTCTGCCTGCAGTATTTTGGGATCTGTCCCATCACATCTGTCATATTTTGATGAGTGTTGGGTGCTTGTGAAACAAAAGAAAGGAAAATAAAAGGAAAGTACTCCACCAGGCAGCAGATTTTTGAAGTAAACTGGGGAAATACAGCCCTGGCCTTGCTACTGGCATAAGTAGAGTGATTTTTGCTCTGGGCCTGCAGTGCTTCTCTGTAGTTTAAATAAGGAGCAGCTGTAAATGACACACTCAGAGGCACGTGTGTGTATATGTTCACAAGTCCCCAGGTCCTGACACAGCCTTGGGAACAACCTTTCAGCATCCCATGGCCATTGCTGTCCAGCCTCAGGCTGCTCACACAGCAAAGCAAAAGAGCCCCATTTGGTGAATTGTAGACTTTTTACAATTACTCCCCAGAACACAGACCCAGTCAATTTATTTTTTTTTTTAAATCCTAACGTGACTTTTGATGTTCTCAGCTACAGCAGTGCCATGTCTCTTTGGACCTCCCACAAAGCCCTTGATCTCAGTGATATTTCATAGCTGAAGTGAGGAGGTTAATTTGAGATCTGTGTACTCCTTCCCTTTTATCTACTGGGAGTTTAGTCTTTCAGCTTGAGTGGGTGTCCTCAGGTCCTGCATTAAGAGAGGTGAAAAAAGAGCAGGTCATTCTCATCTTCTCTGTTTTATTCATCATTATATGTACCTTTTATATATATATATATATATAAAAAATAGAATATGGGATATTCAACATATACTATATTATTATATATACATACCTTCTTAAGCTAAATAATTATGTTTTCTTGTCTCTGCTCCTCAACCCTTTAGTCAACATTATTACTAATAGAGCACCTGCCTTTGCAGCATTTGTTTTTGTATTTCTTCCTTCCATTTCCCAAATACCTGTTCCAGTGTTTGACTGCCATCATTTGGAGCAGGGATTTTAAAAAAGCACTTTAATACCTAACTTTGATACCACCAGTATTTCAGGAGAAGTCTTTTATCTCAGTATTTTATCTTTTTTTTTTCTGATGATTCATTATGCTTAAAAATATTTTGCTGGCATTTTTGTAAATAGCTTTCTCACCAGGTATCATACGAATTTTTTACTGTAATTCTTCACTCCGTGGGGCTGCCTCTTCATTTTTCTGGAGCTATTCCTTTGCCCTGCAAGGAAGGGACTCAGTAGCCCAATTATCCTTCAGTAAATGACACATTGGTGTCTCATGTCATGATTTGTGCAGTGCTTGAGAGAAATGTCATGAATTTAAACAAAGAGGAAACCCCTTTCTTTTAATTCTGTTTGATCTAAACTTCAATATTCCTGTTTATGGGAATTTTTTCTGACTCCATACTGCATGTAAAATAGCTTCTAGTTCAGCATGAATGTGTATAAACCAGCATCCTGCCAGTGCTACCAGGAGCTTAGTGCAGGGCTGTATTACCAATCCTGTCATTAAACTGGTCAAAACCNGCAGCTGTAAATGACACACTCAGAGGCACGTGTGTGTATATGTTCACAAGTCCCCAGGTCCTGACACAGCCTTGGGAACAACCTTTCAGCATCCCATGGCCATTGCTGTCCAGCCTCAGGCTGCTCACACAGCAAAGCAAAAGAGCCCCGTTTGGTGAATTGTAGACTTTTTACAATTACTCCCCAGAACACAGACCCAGTCAATTTATTTTTTTTTTTAAATCCTAACGTGACTTTTGATGTTCTCAGCTACAGCAGTGCCATGTCTCTTTGGACCTCCCACAAAGCCCTTGATCTCAGTGATATTTCATAGCTGAAGTGAGGAGGTTAATTTGAGATCTGTGTACTCCTTCCCTTTTATCTACTGGGAGTTTAGTCTTTCAGCTTGAGTGGGTGTCCTCAGGTCCTGCATTAAGAGAGGTGAAAAAAGAGCAGGTCATTCTCATCTTCTCTGTTTTATTCATCATTATATGTACCTTTTATATATATATATATATATAAAAAATAGAATATGGGATATTCAACATATACTATATTATTATATATACATACCTTCTTAAGCTAAATAATTATGTTTTCTTGTCTCTGCTCCTCAACCCTTTAGTCAACATTATTACTAATAGAGCACCTGCCTTTGCAGCATTTGTTTTTGTATTTCTTCCTTCCATTTCCCAAATACCTGTTCCAGTGTTTGACTGCCATCATTTGGAGCAGGGATTTTAAAAAAGCACTTTAATACCTAACTTTGATACCACCAGTATTTCAGGAGAAGTCTTTTATCTCAGTATTTTATCTTTTTTTTTTCCTGATGATTCATTATGCTTAAAAATATTTTGCTGGCATTTTTGTAAATAGCTTTCTCACCAGGTATCATACGAATTTTTTACTGTAATTCTTCACTCCGTGGGGCTGCCTCTTCATTTTTCTGGAGCTATTCCTTTGCCCTGCAAGGAAGGGACTCAGTAGCCCAATTATCCTTCAGTAAATGACACATTGGTGTCTCATGTCATGATTTGTGCAGTGCTTGAGAGAAATGTCATGAATTTAAACAAAGAGGAAACCCCTTTCTTTTAATTCTGTTTGATCTAAACTTCAATATTCTGATTTATGGGAATTTTTTCTGATCTGACTCCATACTGCATGTAAAATAGCTTCTAGTTCAGCATGAATGTGTATAAACCAGCATCCTGCCAGTGTTACCAGGAGCTTAGTGCAGGGCTGTATTACCAATCCTGTCATTAAACTGGTCAAAACCCCAGCTGGGCAAAAAAAAAATCAGTGTTTTTCCCTAAGGAATAGCTTCATAAAATGTGAGGATGAAACTAAGTGGGTGTAACTGATCCCCCACTAAATCTCATAGGGATTTGTAAGATCTTCCTCCAGAGATTTGGGGCCATTCTGTGGCAAACTTTACAGCAGGGCTAGAAGTTGTTACAGCTGTTTGTTAACATAATATCCCCCTCATTTCCATGAGATGGCTCAGAATATGCACAGAACTATTTTTATTGAATCNATAGAGCTTCTTCCAAAAATTATGTGGCTGTACATATCCAAGAGAAGTAGCTACCAACACATGAATACCAATTTTTGTTTTTCTTCAATAATAATATACCCTTTCCTTGTTTTTTTTCCCCCAGTGTTGCCAAAAACTTACCAGCTGAGAGAAGCACATCACATTAACAGCTGTTTTCTGCCCACATACAGGTTAAATGAGACCTTATAAAGAGCTAAATATAATGTTTGCTAATTGACTCTGGAGGGGTGTTTGAGGTTTCAGCCAACCCAGCAAACCACGAACTGCCTCTGACAGAAGTGCCACCACAGCACTGTGGCTGCGGAAATAAACTCTGCACCCTTTCTGAATTACAGTTTTTGAACATGGCCTCCTTGTTTCTGCCCAACAATAAACAGCCTTGAAATGTCTCTCTGCCCCAAAACTGCACAGACACTCTCTTGGCCTCTCCAGGAAAGATTATCAGCCCCATAAATAACTCATATTCCTGCCCTCTCCAAGAGCAGCCACCAGAGCCCAAAGCGATGCCATCAAGCAGAGACGTCCCCCCACATTAACATCCCTCTCCTTTCCCCTCCCTGTGCAGCTTGAAAGCCGTCCTGATGGGGAAGCCTCAGGACAACACCGTGGACTTGTCGGGCATCCCGCTGACGCTGAAGGACTTGGAGCGGGTGACGTCGTACCTGCAGCACAGCTCGGAGCACATCGACACGGTGGAGCTGTGCTTCACCGAGCTGACGGATGACATGCTGCTGCAGCTGCTGCCTGCGCTCTGTGGGCTCCCCCACCTCACCACCCTGTCCCTCAACGGCAACCGGCTCACCAAGGCCATCCTGAGGGACCTCACCGAGACCCTCAAGGATCCCAAGAAGTTCCCCAGCGTCACCTGGATCGACCTCGGCAACAACGTGGACATCTTCTCGCTGCCGCAGCCCTTCCTGGTCAGCCTGAAGAGGAGGTGCCCGAAGCAAGGCAACCTGCCCACCATCCTGGAGTTTGGTGAGGGTCAGGTGAGTGATTTGGAGGGTCAGGACGGCCTGGCTGAGAGCCAGGAGGACCTGGGAGCTGGAGAAGGCAAGACGGACGGCACAGACTCGCAGCAGACGGACAGAACGGCCGAGGGTGGGGAGCTCCCAAACTCAGAACAAGGCACTGCAACACCACAGACATGATGTCTGGCTCTGTGGCTCTTGGGTGGGCACCTTGAGCAAGGATTACTCAAATCCAAGACCTTGGCATTGGGGGGGGTCCTGGCAGAGGGTCAGATCACACTGTGGGATGCTTTGGGAGTCCGGAATGCTTCCCTTCCCCCTCTGTACAATGAATGTCAACAGTTTCCTTTTCAAAGAACACGTAAAGGTGATCGTGTTGAATACTTGTATTTTATAAAAGCTGGCCAGGTATTTTTAAGCATTAGTGATGTGTGCTGTGCTTCTGGTTCTCTCAAAAATGCACCTTCAAGGCGGTGTAATATGAGGGCCTTAGAAGGGCTGGAAGGTGCCCAGACTGTGCAGGAAGGGCTCCCTTTCCTTAGTGCTGGATCTAGCAAGGCCCAGCTGCTCTCCCACATGTGATGGACAGACAGCAGTCACCCCAAGAGGGCTGCCACCAAAATAAACCTTAAATCCTCTCCAGTCCTGTCTTCAGGAGTTGCTGATGAATAGCATTATCTGCTGAGATTCAACAAAAGTCTGGTCACACACTAACCAGGGGTGTTTCTCTTAATGAGCCAGCTCAGAGGGAGAGCTTTGCTTTCCTGGTGCAGAGCTAAATCCCAGCCCCCAGCGTGCCTGGACACCACCCTCACCCTCCAGCCTTACCAAAATCAGGCTGGCTCTTGTGCCTGCCCAGTATTTATTCAGATGTATAAAACCAGTTTCCCACCAGCTGTGCTGCTCTAATAACTCCAGAGCTTTTAATGTGGCACCTGAGCAATGCTGGGAGTATGTGATTCATTTTGGGGAGGGATACACAAAACCTGGAGTCAAGGCTCAGCTCAGGTTCATGACTGTTGCTGACAAAAGAGACCACAATACTGAAGGTTTTTAAAGGGAAAAATCAACCCTGGGGTGCACCCCTCTTATCACTGCCACTGAGGGTTGGGCAGTCCCAGCCAGCTGGGATTTAAAGCTTCAGAAAGGCTTTGGGTCACTTGGCTGTGACCTTTGTGCCCTGGACCAGAAGTGCTCTGTTTCTAAATGTCATTTTGTTTTTTTTCCCTAAGAAACATGAGTCTGATTTTACTTTATTTTTGATAGCAAATGGATCACCCCAGAGCAGCAGCACTGGAATGTGCACTTTGGCTTTTGAACCAGAATTTCACTTGATCCTAAACCTCAGTGGAGGGCAGGAAAAGTGCGAAAAACTTCCTCTCCTTTACATTCCAGGGACTACACGTGACTCCCTTTGCTAAGAGGGAGCCCCTTCCTTTGTTCCAAGCCCTTCCCCTGCCCAGCTCACAGCTCGTTCTCCTGGCTCCCAGCAGTGACTCTGGCTTTGCTTTTTCTGGGTGCAAATAGTGAGACTTTTGGTCGTGCCTTTGGCTCTGTCCATTTAATGTTACAGCACTGGGAAGCTTTTTCCAGAGGGGCTTCACGCTGCCAGTGGTTGTTTCTCCTCCATTTGCAAGTAGGTAATTTAGAAGAAACTCCCATTACTTGTTTTAATACATTTGGCAACATTCAGTATGATTTGCATGTATCCAAGCCTTTTTCCTTTTTTTTTTTTTTTTTAATTCTAACTCTTTCCAACAGGCATGAAAAAACTTTGCAGTGAATAAACTGTTCTGTTTGAAATAAAGGAGCTATCCATAATCAAAATAAATGACAGTGTTTAATAAAGACCCAGTGTTGAATTTTTCTTCTGTCCAGGTTGAATGTCCAGCAAAAACCATGACCAGAAGAGAAAACAGTGCTAAGAGCTGCTGACCCAAGTTCTTCAGGGGCTTAAAAAAAGGGTTGCTGGAGCTGGCTGGAGAAATAAATAACCCAGATGTGGCATGATCATCCAGGGCCACACTGTAAAGGAGGAGTCTTCACAGAAAGACCCCATGTCCCTCAGCCCTTCACCCTGTGCAGATTTTGCACCCCTTCAAGTTGCCTTTGCTCCACCAGTGCTGACAGTGGAGGACAGTGCTGACAGGACAGGCTGTGCCAGTACCTCTGTGCCCAGCAAGGATTCAGCCCTTCTGAGAAAGAGAAAGAACTAGAAAGGGCCTTTTATCAATATATATGTGCTTGCTGGGGGATGCACCAAATTACTTTCATAGAAGAAGGGATAAAAAACAGGGCTCTAGTAGAGACAGTTACTGGTTATAAAAGCAAGAGGCTTGGGCTAATCAGTCCCTTCCTCACAGTGTGATTAGTTCAATTATCCATTTAGTGCACTTCAGGATAATGATGATCCTGTGGGCTCAGTGAAGCGTGGGGTTTAGTTTTGGTAGGTTGTTTGGTGTTTTTTTAAGAAAGCAGTGTGAGATGCTTCCCTTCCCAGCTCATCAGCATCAAAACAAGCTTGGGGCTCACTCCATATATAATCAATGTTCCCTGTGCTGCTGCTTCAGTTCAGAAGCTTTTAAATGGCCCTAGAAGTAGGATTCAAGGACTGAAAATCACTGCTGTTAGAATATTAAAGTTGAATAAGGTCATTTCTTGACAAAGATGGGAGGAAATGGCCACCATAAAATAAAGAAATCTGTAAAATACTCCAGCCTGGTTTAGTTATCTCTACCAGCACCACAGCTCTGCCTGGGCATGAAACAGACTAGTCTGGGGGAGAAGATTTAAGCCTTCAGCAAGAATAATGTAATTGGAAATCATTCTGTGCAGATTGAGGAGCCCACAGCGAGGGGAATCGAAACAGCAGGTGGGGAATGAGAGAGGCATGAAAGGACTGGTACCACACACTGGAAAGGCTCATTCCAGCTGGGTTATCTCAGAAGAGTTTGTACAAGCCCTGTTCAGGTTTTGAAGGTGATTATTCATTCAAAATGAGAGTTACACTCCTGGGGGATAGTTGAAAGCAAGCAAGAGTGCTGGGGAGGGTGACCCCCAAGCATGGAGTGTGCAGGAAAGCAAAGAAGTGACAGAAAGTACTGCTGAGGACAACAAGGAGCTCAAAAATACTTTGGCCAAAAGCATTGCTGCTGCTCACCAGCCCCTTGGAGAGGAGCAGAAGACTGCAAATATCAACCCAAAACTGCTGCAGAGGAAAGACCAAAAAGTGACCCAAAGCACAAAGGGGACACTGGGGGAGGCAGCAGTGGCTGAGGGGGGCAGAGGGCTGCCCCAGGCAATGGAACCACACGGGGTTATCCCACTGCAACTGACTTTGCAGTCAGGCACAAATGTCTCAGGGCTCTCCTGTGGTTCAGCACACCCATCTTCAGCAGCAGGAGAGGAAGAGGCTCTTGACCTCGTGCAAGGACCATTCATGTCCTCAGAAAGGCAGAAGACTCCCATGTTCCATTAACTGGGAGTGCACTGCCAGTAGCTGCTATTGCCAAGGAAACTAATTGACCTTATTAGCAGTATTCATGCAATAATACTTATGAGAAAAGGAAAAAAACAACTGACCTAACCTCTCCAGTGAAATAATCCTTGGTGAGCAACAGATTTATTCTCCTCCTGACCTCTCTGGTACACGAATGCCATCCTGTGATCCCACTCTTCCTTCGCTCCAGGGGCAGTTGAGTTTTTATTTGCCTGGGGAATGTATGCCACCAGCAGACTGCACACAGCAAGAGGAGATGATCTTTCCAGCTCTGTTAAATGTCTTTATCCTTAAATTCTGATGGACAAATGGGAAACCAGATCTGTCACTCACAGTGCTTCAACAGCCTCCAGTGATCTGAGTCTCACAAACTCCAGCTTCACAAAATGGACTCAATTGCTCAAGAGCTGCCAGCAAAAGAGCTGATGACCCTGTGACACCAGGAGCTCCTGGGCTTTGGGGATTCAGCCTTCCCTTCCATGCCTTGGAGGAACAGAGGTCTTCTAAGGTGATGATATGGAGTTAAAGACTCAGTGGGGATCACCCCCTGCCCTTACAGCACCCTGTGGTCAGTGATTCAACATACAGGTTTGTACACACCCAGGCAGCACATCACGGCTGATACTTATCACATAACACTGGCAAAGAAACAAGGAATAAACAGGTTTGGGTCCTATCTTAAACAAGAATATCTGCAGGTAGTGACTGCTTGCAGGGAGAAAGGTTCCCAGTCAGGAGACTGAAGATGGGCAGAAAAGACAGGAGAAAATTTCAGTGCAGAGCTGACTGTGAAGCTGCCCCCCCTTACTTCACTTCACTGTGACCCACACACTGCTTGTACCAGAAAACCTTCTCCAAATCCATACAGGTACAATCCCACCGGGACCAAGCTCTGGGCAGGACTGAGGTCACTCTCCCTGGTGGCCTACTCCCATTTTCACCCATTTTACTTATACCCATCACATCCATATTTACGTTAGATTGGCCTTTCCCCCTACCTCATCTTTCCTGATCTTTATGCAGAGAAAAATTCAAACACCAGGCACACAGGAGGGTGTCTGGACAAGGCAGGCAAATGGATTTGTCTGCACTTGCTAAAGGATTGAGCTTTTGACTAAGGTTACCCTGACACAGCCTCCTCTCTGCCTTAGCAAACCCCAACTTGTGTAGTATTTATTTTCATTCCCTTCTAAGCTTTAAGAATAAAATACATATTTTCAGTACATGGAGGATTTTCCATGTGCTCCTTGAGAACACAGAGCACTCCAGGGGGAGAACTGAAATAGGAATTGGACTGGAGGGGTTGGTGGGTATGGGCTGTTTGGGGTTTTTTTACATCCATATTTTGCAGCCTGAGTTGTCAAGAAGTGGGTTTGTAGGAAATTGCTGGTTTTGGGGAATGAGTGAATGAATAATCAACCACAACTTCAGCAAAAGAAGGTGGGTTTTCAATGTGAAAAACATGTTTTCCAAACAGAAAAAAGCTGACCTAGTTGAAAACCCAGAGATCAGCAGGACAGCTGATTTCTATCATCATTATAGATATTTATTGGAAAATGCAGTGTTTGGGGAGCATGAAATGTTCTGGGAAGGGACTGGGAAGGATTTCTGAAGATGTTCAGTGAGCACCCTCCTGAGCAGACACTGCTGTTCCTGCTCCAAGGTAGGATCATGCTGAGCTTCCCAGAGTGGAGCTAGTAAAAATCTAGTAAAAACCCCAATATTCAAAATTTGGATATGGCTGGACTGTTGTTTTCCTGAGCAGACAAATCCAGAGGAGAGCCACCAGCNAAGGGATAAAAAACAGGGCTCTAGTAGAGACAGTTACTGGTTATAAAAGCAAGAGGCTTGGGCTAATCAGTCCCTTCCTCACAGTGTGATTAGTTCAATTATCCATTTAGTGCACTTCAGGATAATGATGATCCTGTGGGCTCAGTGAAGCGTGGGGTTTAGTTTTGGTAGGTTGTTTGGTGTTTTTTTAAGAAAGCAGTGTGAGATGCTTCCCTTCCCAGCTCATCAGCATCAAAACAAGCTTGGGGCTCACTCCATATATAATCAATGTTCCCTGTGCTGCTGCTTCAGTTCAGAAGCTTTTAAATGGCCCTAGAAGTAGGATTCAAGGACTGAAAATCACTGCTGTTAGAATATTAAAGTTGAATAAGGTCATTTCTTGACAAAGATGGGAGGAAATGGCCACCATAAAATAAAGAAATCTGTAAAATACTCCAGCCTGGTTTAGTTATCTCTACCAGCACCACAGCTCTGCCTGGGCATGAAACAGACTAGTCTGGGGGAGAAGATTTAAGCCTTCAGCAAGAATAATGTAATTGGAAATCATTCTGTGCAGATTGAGGAGCCCACAGCGAGGGGAATCGAAACAGCAGGTGGGGAATGAGAGAGGCATGAAAGGACTGGTACCACACACTGGAAAGGCTCATTCCAGCTGGGTTATCTCAGAAGAGTTTGTACAAGCCCTGTTCAGGTTTTGAAGATGATTATTCATTCAAAATGAGAGTTACACTCCTGGGGGATAGTTGAAAGCAAGCAAGAGTGCTGGGGAGGGTGACCCCCAAGCATGGAGTGTGCAGGAAAGCAAAGAAGTGACAGAAAGTACTGCTGAGGACAACAAGGAGCTCAAAAATACTTTGGCCAAAAGCATTGCTGCTGCTCACCAGCCCCTTGGAGAGGAGCAGAAGACTGCAAATATCAACCCAAAACTGCTGCAGAGGAAAGACCAAAAAGTGACCCAAAGCACAAAGGGGACACTGGGGGAGGCAGCAGTGGCTGAGGGGGGCAGAGGGCTGCCCCAGGCAATGGAACCACACGGGGTTATCCCACTGCAACTGACTTTGCAGTCAGGCACAAATGTCTCAGGGCTCTCCTGTGGTTCAGCACACCCATCTTCAGCAGCAGGAGAGGAAGAGGCTCTTGACCTCGTGCAAGGACCATTCATGTCCTCAGAAAGGCAGAAGACTCCCATGTTCCATTAACTGGGAGTGCACTGTCAGTAGCTGCTATTGCCAAGGAAACTAATTGACCTTATTAGCAGTATTCATGCAATAATACTTATGAGAAAAGGAAAAAAACAACTGACCTAACCTCTCCAGTGAAATAATCCTTGGTGAGCAACAGATTTATTCTCCTCCTGACCTCTCTGGTACACGAATGCCATCCTGTGATCCCACTCTTCCTTCGCTCCAGGGGCAGTTGAGTTTTTATTTGCCTGGGGAATGTATGCCACCAGCAGACTGCACACAGCAAGAGGAGATGATCTTTCCAGCTCTGTTAAATGTCTTTATCCTTAAATTTTGCTGGACAAATGGGAAACCAGATCTGTCACTCACAGTGCTTCAACAGCCTCCAGTGATCTGAGTCTCACAAACTCCAGCTTCACAAAATGGACTCAATTGCTCAAGAGCTGCCAGCAAAAGAGCTGATGACCCTGTGACACCAGGAGCTCCTGGGCTTTGGGGATTCAGCCTTCCCTTCCATGCCTTGGAGGAACAGAGGTCTTCTAAGGTGATGATATGGAGTTAAAGACTCAGTGGGGATCACCCCTTGCCCTTACAGCACCCTGTGGTCAGTGATTCAACATACAGGTTTGTACACACCCAGGCAGCACATCACGGCTGATACTTATCACATAACACTGGCAAAGAAACAAGGAATAAACAGGTTTGGGTCCTATCTTAAACAAGAATATCTGCAGGTAGTGACTGCTTGCAGGGAGAAAGGTTCCCAGTCAGGAGACTGAAGATGGGCAGAAAAGACAGGAGAAAATTTCAGTGCAGAGCTGACTGTGAAGCTGCCCCCCCTTACTTCACTTCACTGTGACCCACACACTGCTTGTACCAGAAAACCTTCTCCAAATCCATACAGGTACAATCCCACCGGGACCAAGCTCTGGGCAGGACTGAGGTCACTCTCCCTGGTGGCCTACTCCCATTTTCACCCATTTTACTTATACCCATCACATCCATATTTACGTTAGATTGGCCTTTCCCCCTACCTCATCTTTCCTGATCTTTATGCAGAGAAAAATTCAAACACCAGGCACACAGGAGGGTGTCTGGACAAGGCAGGCAAATGGATTTGTCTGCACTTGCTAAAGGATTGAGCTTTTGACTAAGGTTACCCTGACACAGCCTCCTCTCTGCCTTAGCAAACCCCAACTTGTGTAGTATTTATTTTCATTCCCTTCTAAGCTTTAAGAATAAAATACATATTTTCAGTACATGGAGGATTTTCCATGTGCTCCTTGAGAACACAGAGCACTCCAGGGGGAGAACTGAAATAGGAATTGGACTGGAGGGGTTGGTGGGTATGGGCTGTTTGGGGTTTTTTTACATCCATATTTTGCAGCCTGAGTTGTCAAGAAGTGGGTTTGTAGGAAATTGCTGGTTTTGGGGAATGAGTGAATGAATAATCAACCACAACTTCAGCAAAAGAAGGTGGGTTTTCAATGTGAAAAACATGTTTTCCAAACAGAAAAAAGCTGACCTAGTTGAAAACCCAGAGATCAGCAGGACAGCTGATTTCTATCATCATTATAGATATTTATTGGAAAATGCAGTGTTTGGGGAGCATGAAATGTTCTGGGAAGGGACTGGGAAGGATTTCTGAAGATGTTCAGTGAGCACCCTCCTGAGCAGACACTGCTGTTCCTGCTCCAAGGTAGGATCATGCTGAGCTTCCCAGAGTGGAGCTAGTAAAAATCTAGTAAAAACCCCAATATTCAAAATTTGGATATGGCTGGACTGTTGTTTTCCTGAGCAGACAAATCCAGAGGAGAGCCACCAGCCCTACATATGCCCCAGGGTCTCTCCTAAAATCATGAGTCAGAAAGTCAAGCGTTTTCCACCTGAAATATAATGCCCAGAGAGAGGTTTTGAAGGCTGTGAGCCAGGTCATAACAAAACAGCAATACTCTGGTTATTGTGAGGAAAACCAACTCCTGCTTCAGCTGATTAAATTGAGAAAGAAACCAGCAGGAGCTAAAGAAGACATTTCCAGGATGCAGTTTTCCCATAGAGAAGGTAACTCTGGAGAGGGTTACAAAAAGGGAGAAGGCTGAGATCTGGACAAAACTCACCCACAACATCTGGGATTAAATAACTGACCACATAAAAACCCAGGAGGAGGTTTGGTTAAAACCTTCAGCAGCTCCCATGTTACTTCAAGTCTGATATTTTTTTTCCCCTTACTAATAGGAGGAAAAGTCCTGGCTAGGGGAATCTTCTGCATTATTTATTGGCAGCTCATGCCAGTGTGTTTAACACTGGCCCTGGAGACAGCAAATAGTCTGCTCAAGCTCAGCTGATAGGGGAAAATGTATACAGCAGCACGTAGAAAAGTAATGGAATATTATCCCTCAAGGACTACCTGCTTTACATACACTTAGCAAGCACAGTCAGAAACCTGAGGGGCTTTAGTTCCTGCTGAGCACAGAGCTCAGAACCAAAATTACACTGCAGTTGGGATGTGCCTGATTCTTGGTGGAATCATTTCCCTTGGTGGAGTGATAAGGCTGATGCCAAAATACTTCAGGGCCCAGGAAAAGTGCCAGATGCCAAGTACTGAGCACTGAGGATGATCAGCCTCCTGGGAGCTGGGATGGATGGATCAGGCCACCTTCCCCCTCCAGCCCATCACAATTATCTCCCATGTTTCAGTAAGCAAGTTGTGGCCAGTTGTGCCCAGTTGTGAAATTTCCCTTTTACCACCACCACAACAAAAAGCTGATGTTTCCTACTGTTTCAATACTTATGGCAATGCTACAAGCCTTGGCCAGGATCAGGCCTCTCCCTTCCAACCCAAACCATTCCATCATCTGTGTTTCTATAAAATGTTAACACAGAATTTGTTCACAATAATGAACACAAGCTTTGCTCAGTGGAAAGAACAGGAGAGGAGAGCCCTGGATCCCAAGCTGGCAGTGCAGCACAGGTATTTAGGAATACCATGCTGGCTGTTTACATGTCAAATGCACAAGCCTAAGACTCAATTACTCCTGATGGATGGGGAATTGAAGTTGCCTTGTTTATAGTCCCTTCTGGTAGTTCTGGGCTTGCATTTTCTATCTTCCCTGTAACTATGCAGAGACAGAACTGTTTTTAACTTCAGCTTAGTGTATGGTTTTACATAAAATTGAAGATCTGATTTAACAGAGTCAGAAAAGATGCAACCTTTTCACCACCACCTTTAATTATATGTGCAGTTTTCCGAGTTTTCTTCTGGCTCCTAATAGCTTATTGATTCTGTGGCTTCTGGGCCATCTTTCTTCTTTGCTCTTTTATTAACTCAGTCTGAGGAGAAAATAAACCTGTGGAGCATCCTTAAAGGAGGGCTGGCTTAGCTGTGTCTGGCAGGTTGGGATGAGCAATCCCCTGGCCCTTCAGAGAGCCTGTTGCATGTGGCATCTCTCAGTGAGTTGTTAGTGGAAGCAGATATAAATTTGAGGTTTACAAACGTGAAGGACGAGGAGGAAATCAATACATAACTCGCTGCAGATTTGGCCCATGCATTTATCAATGTTTTTTCCTAGTCATGTGCTGTGAGGCTGCTTTAATTTCTGCCTCTCCCTGTGGCTCCTGGGCTACCTGTCAGCTGTGTCCTTCCCCAGGAGAAACCAGGGGGTTGTGGAAGCCTCTGTGAGGGTGTTGGGTGATTAGGATTCTTCTTTGCAGACAGTAGCAGTGGCAGCCATCCTAAACACAACATAAAAATCACAGTTGTGTGCTTAAACCTCAAAGCAAATCATTTCAGACACACCTGTCCTACAGGTATAAACTCCTGGAATAGGAATACAGAGATTCAGGTATATGTGAAAAACTGGAAGGTAAAGAATGGACATTGGTTATAACAAATACGGAAAACGCAGCTTCATCACCACAGGAATGAGCCTCCCTTTTCCTCTTTGGCAGCTGCTTCTTGTCTTGCTGCTACCTCCAGGTAAGACCTGTAATTCCAGCTTGCTTATATAAATGAAATATAAGGCAGTAAAGAATCAATCTCTGCACATCACGCTCTGCTACCCCAGCTCTTACCAAACTCCTGTGGAATCCTGCACGTAGAGATGCAGGCAGAAAAATCCCAGAGGTGGACAGGTTTTGAGACAAAATAAAAGGCATCTGCTTCAGGCTGTGTTGGCTTTACACATCACTTTCCAATAAGAGAGAACTTCACCATTACTTTTTTCTTTTATTTTATCTCCTTCACTGTGCCACCTGCTTGTTAAATTATGGATTTAAAGGCTCAGTATTTTCCCAAGTGATCTGGGGGAAGCTGTGCTTTCTTGCAGGCTCAGAGCTCCCCTCCACCACATGCACTGAAACAGCACAGAGCTGTGGGCTGAAATGCAAACCTTATCCTTTTTTTGTGCCACTCACTTGCCTTCCTTTGCCATGAAAATCCACCAACTATGTTCAGAGATGGATAAAAAAAAAGACAATCAGGCAAATTATAAGAGGGAGATTTTCAAAGAGAAAAGCACCTACTTCTCCCTTCCAAGCAGCTGAAGAAGAGGATTTGCAGACAAGCTAAAGCCAACTGGATGATACACATTTTCCCAAGAACTGACAAAAGTTACTGTAAAAAATACTCCATTGTTCAGCCAGAAGGAAAAAACCCCACACAACCAAACAACAAATCAACAAATAAATCAAAGCATTAGAACAGCTTAAAACATTGCAACACTCTGGACATACAAGTTGTATTTCTTACAAGCTCTGTTTCACTCCAGCTCACTTCTAGAGCTCAGGTCCAGCCTCAGCTCACATCAGCAGCATGTTCACTGAAATGGTGGCATGGGAAGAAGTCTGCAGTGAGTTAAATGAACCAACTCCCAGCATCACTGGGAGAAAACTCAGCTTCCCACCCCAAGGTAGCTCAATTCAACTTCCTGTCCATCTCTCACTGAAACTGTCCCTGTTCCTGCTCATTAATCTGAGCAGATATTGCTTCTTTAAGTGATAATACTGATTAGGAAGTGGTAGAAGGCAGAAGCAACCTTCCTCACACCTACACAACATACACATCCCATGGAACTGCAGCTGGAATTTGGGTGCTTTCCATGTAAACCACATCTCACAGCTCATGTTTGAGTGGCATTAACACCACACACCTGCCCCAACCCCATGTGTGCCAAGCAAGGCTCCTTTAGGAGTTAGCCCCCCCCAGATTCATCCCAGCTCACATGAAGGGGATTAAAGCAGCATTTTTCGATAGGAACTGCCAAGCAAGGGTCAGCAGCTGGTAATTCCTGATAGGAAATAATCTCCAGACCAGGACACTTCAGGTGCAATGCCATGGACTCACAACAAAATATCACCTGGGCTGTAAAACTCCTACATATTTAAGTGTCTAGACATCTTTTCTTGTCCTTATTTTAATCTGGGTGTTCCTCTGAATCATTTTTCTTTTCCCTTTCCCTCCAAGCCCAACAAAACTTCTTCCAAAGTAACAGACACCAACAGTCTCCTCTTGAAATCCCTCCCTGCACCAGGATCAGTATTTTCCCACGACCACCAATATTTTATTCTCCCTCCTTAATTTCTGAGAAATCCAAAAGGGTTTGATTAGACACCAGTTTCTCTGGGAAATTGTTAATTTTTCCTACCTGCTTTAATTTCCTCTTTTAATGGATGTAGGTACCACCTCTCCTTCCTCCTGAACTGTGGCCTTCTTGCCTATTTATCCATCAAAAATGCAGCTTTTTCTGCTCCCCTCCCTCCAAAACAGCCCATCACTGTCCAGAAGTTTGCTGTTTCATCCCATGAGCAGCAGAAGGATTTAAATAAGTGTAATACTGTTTTTATAAAGAGAAGAACAGATCCCCAACTCCTTGCCCAGTGCCTGAGCTACCAGGTGGAATATAAAAGAGAAGCTGGACATTTAAAACAAAATGGAGGTGAAAAGCCTCACCTGGGGCCCTTCACAAGCACCAGCTTTTCCTCATTAAGGGTCAGTCCATGTCCTGACCCCAAGCCAAGCTCTGCATCAGTCTGTGAGCAGCCCCCAGGCTTTCACCAACACTCTTCAAGTTCTGTCCATCACAAACTGGGACAGCCCTTCTGGCAAGAACCTGCAGACCTCACTTTTTAACAGGTGATCAGATTATCAGGGGCTGTAGAGGGTAATAAAAGAAATTAATAAAATCATAATCCCTGAGATCAGCAACAAGAGCTGCCTGGGAAGAACAAACCCCCGGACTTTGTTGAAAGTCTCTGCTGCATCTGACTTAGTTCAAATGTTATTTTGTAGTTTCAGTTCTGCAGAAATGTCCTCTCTGAACTGACTAAAAATTCATATCCATGACTGGGCCCCTGAAGGTGCTCTGGAGATGCTAAAGGAGGGGAACATTTTCCACAAGCACAATAAATATAACTTTACTGCCACTTTCTACTTCTCTTTATCCATTTTCTCTAAATTCCACAATCTCAAATTTCCTCCATGTAGTTTGTATGTCCCATCTGCAAACACAACGACCCCAACCCTACTGCTCCCTTGGAGAGCAGTTCCCTTGAAGGCAGAGTTCCCTCCTCTACCTCCCTCTGTACCAGAAACTCTCTTCAAAGACACAAGTTCATGGGTTTTCACACTAGAGAAAGCAACCCTTAAAATGGGCTGAACCTCACCAAGAGCCCCCCAGAGCCAGGGCAGCCATCAGCCCAGAGCTGTCCCTTTTTCACAGCAGTTCTTCAAACAATTTTGGTGTCATTGCTGCTCCCTCAGTCCTGCTGTCCCTGAAACCCTTCTCTTTCCTCAGCTTTAGCCTCTGAGCTGCTGATAACACTGCCAAGTGACACTGCGTTGCTGTCATCTCCAAAGACATTTTTGAAGCACTAAAGCACTACTTTTGAAATCCCTTCTTGATGCAGTTCCTGTTTTGGACCACAAACAGCCTGGCCCTGACACTAAAGCTTTGTATCACCTCCTGCCATCACAGAGCATCTTCCTCCTCAGCACAGCAGCAAACAGGCTGGTTTGGGGATAACTGGATACATATTAATTCAAATTCAAAGTGCAGAAAGACACTACACTGTCTTTCCATGACCTGCTGAATCCACTGTGCATTTCAAAACTCCCAGTTCACATTTTGCTTTGAAATAATTCTCATCACCTTCCCAGCAGGTGTCCTGTGTATTTCGCATCCTGTGGAGCACTCAGCACAGAGATGTGATTATTTACTGCTATGGTGGAAAGTCATAAATATCTGATTTGACAGTTAAGTGAAATTGCTTTATTCAAAGGCTGACCAAATTTGCCTTCCCTCTTCTCATCCCCCCACAGCAAGACTCCAAGCTCCAGGTTTTTTATCTGTAATGAGGAGGCAATCAGGAATCAAAATTATCTGATGGAGGAACAGGAGATGTAAAACATTCTATTAGACATTTCATCTGCTGTTGTGGGCTGCAATAAACAACTGGACACAGTCACTGATCACCTGAACACCAGTACTGCACCTGCTGTTAGATAAGGGCTCTGAAAACCTAATTATTATCTGAAGCATTTGATACCATAGTATCTTGACTCAGTTATTAATAAAGTTTAAGTTGTTCAGGAAAATGTATTCCTTTTTATTTTGAATGATAAGCTTAGACTTAGCTGGAAGTTTTAGTGCTATTAAACCTCAAACCTGTTCCACTGTTCAGTTAATAACAGCATCCAACACAAACCCACAGCCAACACTAACAGATCATCAGGTGCAGTTTGCATGTGTATAGAATACAAAAAAACCAAAGAAAATCAAAGCCAAAGAAACTGTCCTACAGGATCTGAGAAAGCAGAAAATAAATCAAACCAAGGAAAGATCACCAGAGAGCCACAGGAAGCTTCAGAAATACTAATCATTATTTGTTGAAAGCCTCAGAAATATTGATCATTATTCAAAGCTTCAGAAATATTTATCATTATTTGCTTAGAGTTCCTGTTGCAGCTGTGCCATGCAAGTATTTTTCCACAAACCACTACAAATTAAAAACCTGTTATGAAAAAAACGTAAGTATTGACTTGCAAAAACTGACAGGAGCCTGCAAAAAGAAAAGCAAGCACATACAGGAAAAGTCCTAATTATTGGAGATTAAACTTTTAACATCTCCATTTGATTAAAACAGCAAGAATTTAAATTCAGGCTCCAAAAAAATTGACTTTCTGACTTGTATTTTGTTGGGGTTTCAGTCCCACACAGGTGCTGGGCTGGGGGTGTTTTACTGACTCCAGCTGAGCTGAAGCTCAACACCCACCACGGAGGAGGCACAGCTGGGCTGGCAGGTCCTGAGGCTGGGAGTGAACAGGAATGAAGGGCAAATCATTCTTCATGGAGCACTTCTATTTTTATTTAATAAAGGTAAGTATTAACTCCTTTGGCTCTTCATCACCCTGTTTATTCCTGCTCTCTGTCACTGCTGTCTGCTCAGACCAGGAACACTTTGGGGCTGGAACTACAATGGGTTTGCAGAGCCCTTGGTGGTCCAGCACTGAGAAACGTTTATGAACAGCTGATTAGTGACACTTCACTGTGTGGGGCATTCTCTGCATTGTAGTGAAAATTGCAAATCTTATTAGACAACTGGAAAGGAACCAGAGGTAAAACCATATTTCCCCAAACAAGCACCTTCCAAGGCTGTAAAATCTTTCTCTACAGTAAATGCTGAGCTTGGTCACTGCCCCACCTTGTGGGCTCGAGTGTCAGGAGGTAAAGCAGGACAGATGTTACTCCTCTTTTGGATTAGAGTACAGGAGCACAAAATGCTTAATGTTCTTTAAATATGTCCTCCTGCCATGCTATAAATCAAATTCCACCTGTTAAACTCCTACCATGTTAAACATTAATAGGCTCAGCTCATAACATTTGGGCTGAAATTGTCAGCTCATGTAATTTAGTGCCTTAATTTTATGCCTGAAATTAAATAAAGTGCGTGTTTGTCCTACCAGACCATTAAATGAGTTGTTGACCTTGTTCTTCTTTACAGGAACATGTCAAATATGCTGAAGCTCTGGCAGCACAAGGTCAAACAGCTGCTGAGCCTTATTTCATTCTGAAAAGCAAAGATACACAGGACATCCCTTCCTCCTTCCTAATTAAGTGGATAGAGCCCAAACTGTGTCAGCTGAAAGGGCAGCCACCAAGCCAAGAGAAAACTCTTTAGATTCCCATTAATAGCTGGGATATATTAATTATAGTTATTTAGGGTTTGCATGAGTGATTATTTTAATGCTGATGTAGATACAATGGCTTAGTAACACTAAGCAAGAAATGATGACTATAACCATCATTCATGTGAAATGTGAATCCTGTGATTTACAAAGAGGAAACAGAAACCAGAAGCCACCTCCTCTGCCAGTGTCCAGGCCACAGCACTCCCTGCCTTCTCCTCCTTGATCACTTCAGTCCCCCTCCATCAGGTCCAGTCACAGCACTGGTTTTGGGAAGACACATAATCACTGTTTTCTCAGTGATCATCATCACATTGCCAAAAGCTGGCACTCAGCCACTCTTCACTTCACTGCCTATTTTCTTTCTGCTTTAATCCTTTTATTTTAGATTTATCTGTGGTCGTTGGCTGGTTTAAACTGCCAAGAGACTTCTGCCAACTCTTCTTTTTAAACCTTGAGAAAATCCAAAATAATTGTTTTAAAATCAGCTTTTCTGTTGCTTATTCCCCAACACTGAACTTTATATGCTCCAAGTATAATCAAAACAATGCATTTATTTCTCCTCCCTTCACATTGTTAAGTAAAATTATCTATGTTCCCATGTAAGATATTAATGTGTAGGACACTTATTTTGAGAGGCACCATATTCTAACACCACAAAATTATTTCATTCATTCATCTCAGCAAAGATCCAGCCTGTTAAGAGAATCCCTGCTGAGGAATTTTGATTAAAACAATAAACAAGTAATGCTGAAATAACTGACGTATAGTTAACTCTGATACCAACCTGTAACTCAATAAACCCAGAAAAACTTTCCTGTTTACTGGTTTTCCCAGATCAACTCTGCTCCATCTTAATGAGGTAATTCTGACACCTACTAGAAAGCAAGAACAATTAAAAAAGTTGCAGCAAACCTTTCTTGATCTAATAAACCATTATACTAAATTGTGAAGCAATAATTTGCCCAGTTGTTTACCAAGGACATGTGGCTACTCTTACCCCCCTCATTCGTGGCCTGCAGATTCTTATTTTTTAAAAAAAGACTGATTCCTTGTGCTTTCTGAAAGCTTTAAAACCATTTTTATTTCCAATGCATGTTTTATGAGATTATAAATGTCAACATGTTCTAATACACAATCTTAGAATCAGCCAAGTTTTGTTTCATTAAACACTCTGTCAACAGAGTATTACTCTAAATAATTTTAATTAAACACTGGAGTAACTTTGTCTTCCCACTGCTCAAATTCAGATGAAAAGAAACTAATTAATCCCAAACAAGTTCCACATACTCCATTACCCAAGTTGAATGTTTTCATTAAACCCTGTGAGCATTATGATGATTCTGGGAAAAACCCAGAATTATTTCACTGCCCCTTTACAGCATCAGGCACCCTGTTGCTTTTTGACATTTCTCTGAAAAGCATTAAACCTGTTTTTCTGAGTACTTACCTCTGACTTCATCAAGAGGAGTCTCCGTGAAATCCCACATCCCACACAATTTCCACCCCAGGCAGCACAGCCCTGTGCTGCTGCAGGGACAGGGACACTGCCCTGTGATGCCACATGGGGAACACCAAGGCACAGCAGCTTTTCTTCCAGTTAGGAAGTAAAAACGACCATTTTGACTGTTCTGAACAGCTTTTTCATAGCCACACCTCCTTCATCAAAATTTCCACCACTTCCAAACCCAATACCAAGGGATTTTCTGCTTGGAGCTGAAGTTAATTGTCCTTGGCACAGGAATGACCATGTGCTCCAAGGAATTAGTTTAATTATGATGCCTAAAATAAAGTTTAAGGCCAAAATAATGAAGAAATAGGGAGCCTGGAAACAAGCTACAGAAAGAGCTGCACTTGCTTTTCTTGCTAAGTATTTAAGGGCTAATCTCTGCAGTAATTACAGCAGCACTGTTATCACTTCTTTAAACTGTTTAAAGCAAGTAAATTACCAAACATACACAATGCTTACAAAGCTAAACCCCACTGACATTATAATAACTTACACTGCAGTCTGTGTACATCTACTTATCATATTATAGCAAATTACAGGAGTACCCAGTGTGTTTATTAAAAATGTGCTGTGTAATGGAAGTAATCCCTTCATGTAGTAAGTGACAAGAACACACACAGTATTTTTATTAAAAGAGATTATTTTAATGTACATATGATCAAAGCTGTGAAACCATTACCATTTCTTAGCATCTTCTGACAGAAAAACATATTTTATCTACAAACACCAGTCCCCAGGATCAACGTGCAGTTTTGTTGGACTCTTTTCTTCCTCAGAGCAGCATCAGCACCTGTAAGAGAGCAGCCTGGGTAAGGTCAGCAGCCAGCACCACCGTGAACTCAGCTGTTCCTGCAGAGATATCATCAGAAAACCTTTGCTCACCACCAACCAATCTGCCGGTAATTCCAGCAAGTTTTGGTTTGTTTCATCACGTGATATCTTTGGGTAAGTTGATGGATTTCTGGCAGAAGCAGGACTTTTATTTTACCCCTTGGCTCTACAGTGCTGTCAGCAAGACTGCAGTGCAGGAGGCAGCTGTTCTTATATTTACTACATATTTTAGACTAAGAAAGTATTTCTTTGGCCTAGAACTTCATTAATTATACATTTAGAGCTAAGAATATATAGGAACACGTTCCTGAGACTGCAGCCAAATAACACCATGCTAAATTAACAGCACACTAATTTAAACTCACCCAGGAGATTCTCCTGCTCTGCTGTCTCAGTGCCTTCCACAGGACTTGTGAAGAGCTGCAACATCAAAGGGTGGACATTAACACCTATCACACAGCAGCAGAGACCTCCAAGCTACACCTCAACGTGGAGTATCAATGTAGAGGCTTTCCACTGTGAGGAAGAGATGAGAGAAAGTAGATTGATTCAGGCTATGAATTGACAAAACCCACTCACAGCCTGTGAACCTCAATTTAGATTTCACCTGCTACAAAGCTCTATGTGGTCCAGTGAAAATCATCCCTTACCTTCAGATTTGGGCCATCCCAAAGGGGCAGCCCGGTCCCATCCTGATGTGTCTCATCTGCCTGGAAAGCTCAGGCTCTGCAGAGAGAATGGAACAGATGGAGCTTGGTCAGGTATTTCAAGGGCAAGCATCAACAGAAGTTGCCCGATTGGTTTCAGAGGACAAATCTGTGACTCAGTGCAGGTGAAGCTGTTTCAGACACGGGGAAGGTTTTCGTCAGTTCTCGCATCTGACGGCACTTCCTACTCGGGGTTATCATCACCACAGCCACCAATTCTGCCCTTCAAGACTTAAAAAACAGCAACTTTTATCTTCAACAGTTGTACAATTTGCCCTTTGTGTAGAAGGGGCACTAACTCTTAATTTGAGGGTACATAAAATCAGTTTGAGCAAGTTTTTATTTCAGTTGTTTTGACTGTTACAGGTTATTTTTGACTTATAGTCCCACATTACATTTTTAGCATTAAGTGAAGGCCTGGAACTCAGCTTGTGCACCTTAATACAAAAGAAATTTTAACTTACCTTTCACTTCAAGACATCTTTCTGCTGTGGGAATTAAAGCAAGAGAAGTATTATTTTAATACTCTTCAGCAGTAATTTTATAAAGCAGGTTTATACAGGAAAGAACAAAGAATATAAAGCCCACAACCAAAACAAGACCCTCATTACCAACACTCTGCTTGCAATTCCACCCGTGTTTCTGTATTTATCACCGAAATATTTATACCAGGCAGGTTTTGATAGTCAACAATCCTCTCTGAATTGTTTTTAGCCAAGAAATTTGGAACCACCTAAATTTAGAGTATTACATAAAAGGAGCTTGCCAGACTCCATTTACCACCAGGGCAGCTTTCAAACCGAAACTGCGGCCACTCCAACTCACGTGGCCGTAAAGTTCCTTGCCCAGAACAGCTCTGGCACATCCGAGATCCAAAAATCGAACTATTCCCCAGAACAGCGCCATAAAACTGGAAAGCTCTGAAAGAACCCACGCGGCCCTCCCGGAGCTCCGTGCGATCCCCCGCCCACACACACAGGGCCCGGGCCCCTCCCGACTCACCGGGGAGGTGTCTCCGCAGCCCCGGCGGGGTCCCGGTCGCGGTCCCGGTGCTGCTCCATGGCCGCCTGAGGGGACAGGGCCCGTCAGCGCCACGGGCCCCAACCCACACCCCTCCCCCCCGCCCCGCCGATGGTGCGGCCCGACCCGGCCCGCGCGGCCCAGCTCAGCCCGGCGGCCGCCACCACCGCCCGGAGGAGGGGGGGGACGACACTCATCCCTTCAGCCCGCATAAAGGTAAGGGCGCCTCCACCCGCACACCGGGNTGCACCTTTTGAAACAGCAAAACCTTCCTAGAAATAAGGACTGAACCAAAATTCAGACCGGTTTTTCCTCTGAGGCACAGGATCCTCCAGCAAGAGCCAAAGCCAACGTTCTCCTCGTCATTTTCAACATAAGCTCATTTTAGTAAAATACAAAGGTCGCGGGTCTCGGTATCAGAACATCAAATTCTGCATCAAATTCGTGCGGGTGATTAATACCCAGTGAAAAATCAAAAACACTCAGCAAAGCAGCTGAGCACAAAGAGAAAAGGGCTTAGAACAAAATTCTCTTTGCAATCTCTTTCTAGATCAAATAGATTGAAGTTCAAATGTTGAGGAAAAAGCTTTCACTGAAGATTCAGACTCATTTTTTAATTATCAAAACCCAGCAGTTCTTGTTCAGAAGGAAGACCAAAGCTGGACAGAATTCCCAGAATCAGCAAACACTTCCCAAGGCTCCTCTGTACATCATGAAAAGGCAGAACCAGGCAAACACTCACTTTATAAAACTCACTCCAGAGGTCCCTTCAACAGCAAAATTCTGTTTTTCCTGCAGCTGAGCTACTGTGGTCTCATTAACACACACAACCCCCCAAAAAAACATAAATATAACAGACATGACTTAACACAGAGGCATTTTTAAGGCAATTTTCTGACAACCTCAAAGGCAGAACTGGTGCTAAAGGTGCCTCTTCCTCAAAAAAAAGACCTGTGCCCACATGGCTCTTCTTGATTTCCCACATCCTTTTCAGATTCTCTATTCCCATTCCCAGTTAATTTATCCTTCACCAGGCTCCAGTCAGGAATATTTACATGGAAACACAGAGCCATGCAAGGGTTCCCATCAGTGCAGAAACCTGTCTTCATAATTCCTATCTACCACCTCCCTTCAGGAAAAGGAAAGGTCACAATGGATTCAAAGCAGTAACACAACACAAAGTTTTACTGGCAAAAAGACACTGGTTAAATAAACTTTATCAGGACCTTGAGAAATGGGCATGGTGTGGGTATGATCCTCTTGGAAAGCTTTGGGAGGGACATTAATGAAAGCAGAGGTTTAAAATGAGTTGTTACAGTGATCAGACATTGCAGTCGTTTACTCTCAACAGTACTTTTATGAGACATTTATATATTCAATAATTAAATATAAAATCAAGGATGAGTGTCACAAAACAAGGAGATAATAAGGCTTGAAGCCTGGTCAGCCCCCAAATTGCCCTTCTAGTCACTGTACCTTTCATTTTACATGCTGCTATTCTTACACATAATAAAGCAGTAAGAAAAGTTAATTGCAGATTCCTTGCTGAAACCTCAAACCTACTTCAATTTAGTACAAAAACAGGGGGAGGGAGAAAAAAAAAGAGAAAACATTTGCTTGTTAAAAAGCAGGAATTGTAAGAGATATTCATAGACATTTTGGACTGACAGAACTGAGGGAATGGGGACAAGGCAAACAAATTCTCAGACTATCAAAATGTTGCAGACAATGCTTTTGCTACCTGTTGTTTACCTGAATTTGATGTGCTGCCTTAGAATTACTGGCAACCCAAAGAAATGCCACAGGAAACAAGAGAAAAAGGGCAGCTGCACAGTGAACAAACCCTTTTCCTTCCCAGGGAGGGAAAATGTGCAGGTAAAAAAGCTGAATGTAACAAGTCAATCATGTCCACATCCACATGTACTGTACAGGAAGAACATTCAAAAATATTGACAGGAGACAGTGATCCTATAGTTTTCCTTTTCTCTTTCAGTTATACATATACAGAGATAAACAGCACACAGGAGAACACCATTAGAGCTTTCACACCGTGGCCAACAGGAATATTCTCACAAATATAAAAATGTATGCTTTCCAAATGTTGGATTGCTCCAAAACATAATCCAGGTGAGGTGAAAGAAATATAGTTTCTCATCATGTAATAAAAAAAAAAAAAAGAAAAACAACACAAAAACAACAAACCAAACCCTTGGGGATTTACACAATCCTCAAAACATCCAATTTTGCAGCCCTGAACATCTCAATCCCTACTACAGCAGAACGTGGCATCACCAAAATGAATGAGAACTCCTTGAGAGTGGTGACAGCACTGGGATCCTGTATGAAATTAAACTGTACTAAAATGTTTAACTGGGATTTACATTCAGTATTTTGGAGGAAGGGAACGTGATAATCCCTTCAGGCTTTATCCTTGCTGGCTGCCCATCCAGGAAGCTTTGTTATTACTTCAAGAGGAAAGGAAAGGTGCTGGTGAGAGCCAGAAGGGCAAGGCAATGATCTTGATCATGAAATGCCCTGTTCTTTGGATGAAGTGTGTAAAACATTTTGTTAAAAGCCTCCACGATGAAAACATTAAGAAGAAAGAGGTCTCCTTGAAAACACAGAGTATTTCTGCCTCTTCCTTAAGTTCAAAGCTCGGGGGGAAGTGTTTTGCTAGAATTGACTACAGGTTTGCTGTAATAAACATATATGACAATGCCCTCAGTAACACAGGGCCAACCACAGACTCCTGACAAATGTGATTGCTTTAGTTTCAAGTGGTTTATGCATCTCTTCTTGTATAAAAGGAACAGAGACACTCCTGGGACCTTCACTGCAGAGTCTTTGCCAGTGTCCAGCTTTTGGGCAAACCAAGCCTTGCCAGAGTCACAACCTGGAGGATCAGGATGTAAAAACCAATCATGATTCAGAGTCTGAGCCAGAACTGCTCTCTCTGCTGATCTCAATCTGTAGAGAGGGTAAATGATCCAACCGGCTCTTTTTTTGCCGAGACTGTTCTTTTTCCTTAATGAGGGCGCCCCAAACCCGCTGGAGCTCTGAATCCTCCTCCTCTGGGGATGCCACAGAGTTTTCAGGTTTATCTGAAGTCTTTTCTTGTGTCTTCGGAGCAGATCCTAATCGGGTCCATAAATTACCTGAGCAGACGAAAAATAAACATTTAAAAAAAACCCAAACAGACAGGACTAAGGAACTCTGGAAGAAATGAAGGAACCAAGTCTTAAATTCAATGCCCCTGTTCAAACCCCTCATACTCCTTCCACCTTAATGTCTGACATGGAACTGATGAAACAGGAGTTGAAATTAAGCTACAGGAGGCTCAGGGCAGTTGAATTCACCATTTCCCACTTGCAGAGAATCCCACACACAGCCCTGAAGTGCCACTGCATCCACCACACTTGTTTTAGTGCCCTGTTTTGACCACAGTTTTAAAGCAGCCCTCGACTTTTCAGCATTACACCTATCTAAAAACACTGCTCAAAAATTCCCAGCTCTATCCTACAGGTATCTGGATGTCAAAGCTCTGAACAAACATTTGCTAATTTATCTTGAATTTCACTCAACTGAACCCCCTTTGTGACTCTCTGTTGAGATTTCTCTTACACTGCAGAACAAAATGAACTGCAGTGTTACATTTTCTCCACAGAACTGACCTGATTTCTTCTCTCTGCTGTCAGAGTAGAGCCCTTTCACATCCTGTTTGGGGATTCCCAGGCGGCTGTGGACATCTGAGATGGGTTCTCGACGAGGGGCAGAGGTGGGAGGTTTGATCTCTGGGGAATGTGGCCTCTTCCCCAGTCTCTGCCGCACATCTAGAGAAAATTTCAGAGATTTAAATCAACAAACATCACGTTGTATTTGCTCCAGCTCTGCCAGCTGATTTAAGCTTGCTCACAATTTTGTACAACTCGAAACTAGACAGAATCTGTGTTTTTATCTTTTCATTTAAGTATTTCGTAGTCAGATTTCAGTCCTGACAACGTCTGCAACACAATTTATCCAGATTTCATTTCATTTTTGGCAATACATTTGACATGTAATGTTTTCAGGCTCTGCTTTGTCCAAAAGATGAAGAAACATTCCATGGCTTGCTGCATTTCTGGTTTAGCAGCACAGCATGAAAATTGATAGGCCTTCAGTGATTCTTTTCAGGTAATAGACACCTTGCTGTAGAATTCTAATTCTAATACAGAATAAAATGAAAACTAGAATGTAAGAACCCTAAATATATTAATACTTAGCCATTCATGTGAATCTTGCATTCTGGAGTTTGTCTGGCTTAGCTGTTCTTTGTCTTACAAGGTGTTTAAACAAAACCATGAAGGCAAAGGGAGTTATAGGACTCATGTGCCCATTTGTCAGAGGTTCAAAATTGGCAGGAGAGGTAAAATGTACTAATCTAACTTTGATATGATACTGATAGAAAAGTGTATTTTTCCTTCATCACTCAGATAATCCTCTGAATATTACATCTGTCAGAAGTAAATGAAGTTATATATTCTTGAGTCAAAAGAGCAATAGTCAATTAAGCTCAGAAATAAACCTGCCAATTGCAAAAACATCCATATTCATGTTTTACATGTCTTTTCATAGAAGTGCAGTTAAGTGTTTCCCATTTGATTTTGTGCTGTTTCTGAGTTGTACAGAGTCTCTGCCTCAAGCTAATCAAAAAAGACTAAGTGGGGGAAATAGACACAGGCAAAGAAAATGGATAAAAATACACATCACTAAATAAACTTTCACTAAAATGTACTTCATTTTCCCCCAAAGCAATCTCCAACTCAATCCCCTCAGTGAGGATAAACTGTATGAACGCAGAGTTAATAAACTCTGCCCAGACATGAAACAAAAGGATCATTTTAGTCCCAATTCTGCACCATGGAAGAGTTTAAAGTTACCTGATTTTACAATGCTGTTTGGCTGACGTGGCCCAGTGTTATTCTGACGCTTCTCTTCCAAGAGCAGCCTCACATCTGCAACTTTCTCCAGTGACCCTTTGCTGCCAATCCGGTTTTTGATGTTGCTGGTTGCTATGCTGTCTGCTCGCATGGAATTCCTAAAACAAACAGATTCAATGTCCCTTAAGTGACAAGGAATTAGTACAGATCTTAAGTCCCTTTGTATGTAAAATTGTATCACAGGAAACAATAGTATCAGGATTTCTCTCCAGAAGAGCAGAGGTAAAAACACTGCTTGGGAGAGCACGTGTTCCAGTCAGAATCCTGAACTGAACAATAAACCCCTTAGGATCCATTTCAAGGCAGATATTTTCTCCTTAAGGCTGTGCATCTGGGTCAAAATTCAGAGCAGAAAAGCAGCCTCAGAACTATTCAAGGCCTTGACAGCATAACCATACAACTGAACATGGCAAAGTTATTTTAGAAATATACAATATATGCAATTTTGGTTTATAAGCCCATAATGAATGTAAATTCCTTTTTGTCTTCAACACTTAAGGGTTATTCCTCTTTCTGAGAAAAGAGTAAGGGGTAAAGGGAAAAGAGAAAGAGAAGTTATTTCTCCCTGGCCTGGCTGTGAAATGCAAGAAGTGAATTGTGCTTGTTTGCATAAATTTCTATTTATTCTACTTCGAGTTTCATTATTATCAATAAGCAGAGTTATTGAGCAGCTGTATTTAAAAAAATGTTAATTCCATTAAAAGCCTGTTTTCTGTATTTATTTTTAAAGTATCTACTAGAAAATTACATTAAGAATTGAAAAAGTAGCTTCAACACTTTCTCTTCAAGCTTTGACACCTGTCACTCATTAAAGCCCAGAATGCCTTTTCACTGACACTTCTAAAAAATAAGAAACTTTTACCTAATATTTTTCAGCTGTGACTCCACCTCATCTGCATACATTGTCATCTTCATGCTCTTTTTGGGAGAGGGTGTGGATATCATTTTCAGCTCAAGGTCATAGTCCATTTCATCAGAGTCAGACCCGCTGGCACTGGACCTTCGGGCCGCGCTGCGCTCCCGGGACTGTTTGAAAGCTTGGAGCTCATCACGGTACTCCACCACCACCCTGTCATCCTCATCCATATCCTGGTCTTCCTCCTCCTCCTCTTCCTCCTCTATAGGCTCTTCAGGAACATTTACTAAGCCTGTAGCAAAGCAAACGCATTCTGAGAAACTGAATTTTTTCGTCCACGTAAAGTTCTCAAATATCAAGGACAAAAAAAACCCCACCTCACTGTAATTAATGAGCCCCTACAAATGAGTGTTCTTAGTTCTCCAAGGATAAGGAGAATGAATGTTATGCCAAATGTTCCAAGTGAAATTGATATTACAGAGTAGCCTAAGTGGAATAAAACTGCCACAGGACAAAAATGTCCATGGTGTTCATGGCCTCAGAGGACTGTCCAAGCACAAAGCTGGGCAGAATAACTAAAGCACAACTTCTACCTCTTGTAGAAGGTGCAGCTCTTCCTAAACTAAGCACAACAATTCCTATGATCCTGCAGGGCTTAATGTGCCAACTGCTGGCTCTGCAATAATCTTTTCAAGCCCTGTAACCAGCAAGGCCAAAAAGAATGCACGTCTCATTATTATGAATTTATCACAGACACTGATTTAAATATGAACAACTTAAATTTAGTCATGAGCATAGTTCAGGCATCTTTTCAGAAAGCAGTACATTACCAACATACAAAGCCTTCCAGGAGATTTGATACAGCCAGGCCAGTCATATCAAAGTTTTGAGACTGTACTTGCCTCAAATCAGATTTCTACACCAATTGTTTTCCTACTTAGGGAACAGATGAAGCCTTATTAATAACCTTTTCTAATCTTTACTGTTCTAGAGATTTCTTTTTCACAGAGCAGAACTGACATAGCAAGTACAACAAATTGCCAAGAAGTTTGAAAGAGTCAAGTCATCTTCTACTTTTCTACCCTTGGTGCTGTAAGTTCCCAAAGATTTTTTTTTTTAATTCTGTCTTTCAGAAAACTTTCACACACCAGAGGGGACCAGGTGAGGTTCTCCTGGAGGCCCTGCCCAGCCCTCCCCCCAGCTGTGTCCTGGCAGGGCTGTCACAGTCACCTGAATGACGGTGTTTGTAGGGAGGAGTCAAACCCACATCATCCCCAATCAGGGTCCTTTTCTTTATCACATCCCGATGGATTCGACGGGAATGGTACCTTCGTTTCCTGAAACACCACAGAAAGAATGACATTCCTGTCACAGGAAGGACACACTGAATGAGCCACAGAGTCCTGGATTGAGGACATGCAATTATCACCTACTGCAACAGCAGACACACATTAGTGTCACAGAACTGTTCTGAATGTTTTGAATATAAAGAACCTTCCTTTTTGTCACATTTCATCAAAGTCACATTTATTTACACATAAGAAGCATCCACATAAACTGAATAGAAAGAAAATCTAAGAATTAAAGCCATTTTAGACTACCTTGTCCAATCACCTGCAACATTCCAACCCCTCTGTCCAACACTCACCAAGAATTGCTGAGAATTCCTTTCATGCCCCCATAATTGGGGTTGCCATATTTCATGTAATACTGGCTCCTCCTTGCAGCTCCCAGCTCTTTTTTGTCATCTGAAAAGAACACAAATTATAGCAATTTTTCCCTCTTAGAATCCCTTGCAACACAGCACAAAAATAAGCAACCACTCAAACACAGAAAGTAAGACTGAGTCTGTCTCACAAATGAACATCACTTCACCCTCTTCCATGAAGGATTCAATTTTGCTGACACCTCTGAAATTTCTCCTACCACCACAGTTTTATTTGTGTCTAGAAACTTAATTCCAGGGAGACTGAGTTTCTACATTATCGGCTTAACAGAGCATTACATCCCACTGTCACTGCTGGAGGCTGTACTTTACCTTACTCATCACCTTTCTTTTTCTTTATGGATGTGCTCATTTCCTGCACAGTCCAGAAATTATATGGATTTTCATTTTACTCATAAATATAACTCAATATCTCACTTGTAGTTAGCAATAATTTCCACTAATAACCTCATCAGCATCTCAAGTTATACCACATTTATAGGGCTTAATAAAACCTATTCCATGGTATTGGGAAGAATGCCCTGAGCCCAAGATAAAACTGTCAGGATCATAATTTTCATACAACCTCAACTGGATTTAATTCACACATTAACTGTGGATTTATTGCAAAATCTCCATAGGTAGTAATTAGCAAAAAAACCCCACAATTTTGCAAATAAAAAGTAGGTACTTTGAGTCATTAGTCAACAAATAAAACTACAACAAGCAATTAATTCCCTGTGCTTGTTGATCTGGTCATTTACCTTTAGTAGCAAATCTCATGTAGAGCTTGTTTCCTTTGGCCAGTTTATTGGCAGGACGGAGGTCATTACGCAGGAGAGAATCCTCTTCTACTTGGGAGAGGGCATCCAACTTGGGGGGCAAAAAAGGTATTTTGGACTCAAAAATAAAACTGCTTCTCTGCAAACAGTCCATTTTTGTTCAGCAGTAATCAACTGATTATTAAGAAAGCGATTTTTCAAGTTATGTTCAAATGAACTCTTTTTTTTCATGACAAACTAATGTGAATTTTTAATGTCACTTGCCCTGAAAATTTAAAATATTTCCTTCTCTTACTTCATAACATTATCTCAGATAATTCAATCCAGTAACTGTCAAATGACACTAGAAAATAAATAGCACAATTTGGACACTGAAAAAAAATTTTTTTTTTCCTACTTGTTTTATATCTCAATGGTTTTACTATCAGGGTCTCATGCCCTCACACAACGACTAAAAATCTTTCTTTTTCATTTACAGCTGCTTTACAGAAAGTGAAATTCAGACTTCCATGATGTATGAGTGTTCACTGAGCCATTCCTAAAGAAAACACTAATCACACCTATTATACACTCAGCCAGTGAAGATTAAATTACTCACAGGACATCGATGTGTATATGCTGATTCCCACAGATCTATGGGCAGCCTAAATCCCATTTGTCTCTTTAAGCACTGCCTTCACTGCTGAAAGGTCACTGCCTTCCATCATTGTTCTTTCATTGCCTCCTCTCAGCAGAAAAGAGCAGCCAGACTCAGACTCCTCTTACACACTGAGTGCCCCTTCACCCTTCAAAATCCACTTTCACAGCTGCTCTTCCTCTCATTCCCCATTTAATTTACTCTGATAATTGTGAATTGCAAATATATATGGAGAAACCTAAAATGCTGTGAAAACCTTACAGCAGTCAGAGCAAAACCTCCACGCAAGTGTTTTCACTTCCCTTCTGTACTGACCTCCACGTCGCTGGGATTGTCATCCTCCACCTCACCTTCTTCTGTCTCATCATCAGAGCTCTCCTCCTGTTTTTCTAAGAGAAATCATGGAGAAAAACAGACAAACTCCATTTTAGTGTGTCAGTCCCATTTGATGATGGTTGCCTACATTCTCTGAAATCAACCTGAGGGTGTTTTCCTTTCTCCTGTGCAGCCCAGAGAATAATCCAGTGCCCACAGAAATGTGAAGCACACGTGAGCACAGTTAACTAGAGAGCCCTGTGCTCACAGATAACTGCCTGCAGCACACAGGGATTAATAATTTAATTCTTTGAAAGCAGATGAAATTGCACTACATTCCAGGGCATGGCAGAGATCAGCAAGGACAAGATGCTAAAAGGCAAATAAAAGCCTATTACTTTCAGACTTCCACTGAAATGCCACAAGTCTCTAATACCAACAGTGTAAAACAGGTTATTAACCAAAAACTTAGAGGTTTCTGAGAAAGAGCAATAAAAGAACAAAAAATCCCAACCTCGGTGACTTAATTTTGAAGTGAAATAACTAAAAGAAAAGCATATGCTGCCAGAACTACTAAAATTGTGAGATGCTTGCATAGATTTTTTTGGGTTCTTTTTAGCATGAAGTAAGAAAATTCATAATGCATTTCCCCAAACCCCCAAAACAGTGCTCTGGAGAAAATATTTAAAGAGTAGCAAGCATGGACAACTATCAACATATACCAATATCATTTGCAAAGCTCTCAAAGTCCTTCACAGACACCAGACTAAAAAACATCCTCTTTTATAAGTCAGCATTCCTTATCTTAAATCTCATCCAGCAATAGACTTGAAAACTTTAAAAATAGAGAGCAGCAGCTGTTCAAAAGATCCTGAAAATATTCCCAAGTGAAAAAAACAACCTGAAACCAAACCAGAGAGTTTAGGAAAACAAATTACCCAAATTCAAACCTGAACAAGTAAGTTCCATCAGGGACAGTGTTCAATTAATGCACTTTTTCCCCCCCACAAATTAGAAGCTTCTAATGCTTCTCACAGTAAAGACTAATCTCTTTGCTTCCCTAAATGTCTGAATAGCCCTCAAATTCCTCTCTAAAAATGGAATGCTACCAAGCCAGATTACTGCAGTGCATCTGTATGCATCTCACACCTTAAGATGTAATTGTACCTCATCTAATACCCCACTTTTCCTGATGAACAGGAGTAATTTAGTTGACAGTTTTTATTTTCAGGTGTGGTGTGATGATAATGTAACGTGTAATTTGTAGCAAACAAGATTCAATATATATATATATATATCCATGCTCCACTTAAGCAAGACAGTCCCCAAGTCTTCAAAAACTTCATAACAAGTCTTACTTGAAGCATTATCAACATTTGCCCAAAAATTAAAGTCACATGGATGGTTGAGGAGCCACTGCATTGTGGAGAAAAGCAACAAGAAAAAAACAAACAAGGTGAGTTAGAAGGATCCACAAGTTTAACAAAGCCCTAAACCCCAAACTTTCCAGCAAGGCTTTTGGTAGCACTGCAGATTCCTAACAGAGAGGTTGGCTATTGGCATTTAATATAATATTTTCAGCAAAATGTATGGAAGAGTTAATGAACTCATCCCTCTTTGCTTTGTGCTGTGTCTACAACACTTGGAACCACAGCAGTTTATCACACCACCCCAACAGCAAATCAGTCCTCAGGTAGCAAAGGGCTGATTTTTAACTCACACACACAAAAGCAAAATAAATTTACAAATTAAGGCATTCAGGTACCAGATTTATCATGACATTGGAATGTGCTTTTGCAGTTTTGCTCTTTTATAACCAACCTTTCAGTGCTTCTTTCTGAAAAGTGTAATGGCCAAATTTAGAGAAGATCCACACAGTGGTGAAGTGACACACTGTCACATTGGTGTGAAGGATATTCTTAAAGGATGGTGGTGTATCAAAAAAAGGAATCAACCCTGGCATTTCAAAAATAGGACCTGCTTTTTCCACACTTAAAACCCATCCTTTTACTGCCTTTGGGTGCACATCACACAGATTTATCTCTGTGCAACACATACCACTATAAATACCAGATCTGAGTACAACCCTGCATCTCACATGTTCAGTATCAACTGAATTACTGCTTTTGGTCCAGCTCCAACCCACCTTTTAAGAAGCAGCTTCTTCAAAAGGTTTCCAAGATGAAAGCCTTTTTTAAAGTGGCAGAATACATTTACCTGAAACTATATGATAGAAGCTCCTTCAGTAATTTAGATTATGCAGTACCCCAGCACAAGTTTAAACTTTCATTGATTTAAGGAGATGATGTCTGTATGTGCATATCTCAATCTACCTTTCTTGGTTTTTTCAGCTGTCTTCTCTTCATTGTTTTCTCTGCTCTTTGTTTTCTCCTGATCAGGCAAGGAACTCATATTTATTAGAGCTCGTGTTGCTGTTACTTCATCAAGCCAGACCACATTACCTGTGACAGATACAAACACACACAGAGAACCAAAAATGCAGTTTGTGCAATCCAAGCAGCCCCATTCCCTGCCTTCCTGCAGGGAAATTCCTGACAGCAGTTCAGAAATGCTTTTATTTGGTGCCATGACAGAAAAGGCACTGGATGTACCTCTGGCAGGGAAAGCCCCATTCTTTATCACACTTGATAAAGCTGCAGCACATCACTTTTAGCACATTGCAAAACACAACAACTGATGAAAACCAAAAACCACTGAAATGCACAACCACAGAGGCTTCCTGAGCAAAGAAATCAGGGGTCAGTGTATCCATGAGTGTGTTACCACACAAAGGTGATTTAGGGAGCAGCAGGAGGGAGGAACTAAGCCTGGATTTTTTTTTCCCCTTTGGCAACTTCACAGAACCTTGGACTTTACTGTGGAATTCTGTTAATCTTTTCCAAAAAAGCAGGAGAATAAGGGAAATAAGAGAGACTGCTCAAGCCCTTTGCACAGATTATGGTGTGCACAGGTTAACAATGATTCAGTATGTGCCTCATATGTGCCTTAAGTATCAGCAGATGGTACTAAAATATAACTTATTAGGCCAATTAAAAGCATTTTATAGATGTTGGAGTTGAAAGAGCTAAAACTGCTTAGAAACAGGGTCTGAACCAAAGCTTTCTGCACAGATGCACTTGGTGCAAATACACCAACAAATGCCACTTGCTGCCCCACTGTAAAGCAGAGTGTGCTCAGATATCAAGAAAACTACACAGGACTCAAAATAAAAGATGTTCTCCAATTACTCAGAGAAGATTTACAAGGTGAAGAACACCTTGGTGGCTTCAGTTACAGCATTTACAGCCACATAGCAGAGCCTTCCAGTTCCATGAGCCAGCATCCAACTGTAGCCAACAGCTTTTCTACAGCCCTCAGTGCCACTGAGGAAAAGTACAACTGTTATCCACCTTTTATCCTGCTGGAAACCTCACTGCAGGCTCACCCCCTCCAAAGCAGCCCTTGCCTTTACATTCCTTTTCTCATCCATGTAAATCACACTGAGCTGCCACCTCCTTCCACCCACCCATTTCCCCTCCAGCTTCCACTAAACAAATATGGCAATGAGTCTCCTCCTTCACCCAACAAAACCATCCCAACCTGCCCAACTGCACAGCTCAACCACCTTCTCTCAGATAAGCTGTTTGTGTCAGGATGGGAGCAGCAGGTAATTTCAGACCTTCTACTTCTTCCCCTTGGAGAGCTGCAAGTTATCCTGTGCTGTCTCCTCCCAGTAATACTCAATCCCACAGCAGTTTTGATTTTCACCATGTTTTTAATTCTTTCCTTCTGTATCTCCTCTGACTAAGGCAGATGACAGAGAAACTGAGACAGGCAAAGGTCTGTGACTCTGAAAGCCACTGAGACATCTGAGGTACAGCCATGACAAATATTTTAAAAAAAGTAAGAATTACAGAGTTTTTATTAAATGAAGAATCCATTTACTTACATGATGTGTCATCCAGCCACTCGATATGAGCAGGAGGATACTCTTTGAAATAGGCAAAAATGTCCTGTGTACTCATCTCATCCACTCCACAAATGTAAATTGTGTCTAGTCTCACTTTAGGAATTGCTATAAAGAGGAAGAGACACAAAACTGGTTATTTATTCTGAGCTTTTATATTAGTAAGATATGGGTCTAGAAACAGAACTTTTTAAATAAGCTAAAGGGAAGCAAGATATACACCATTCTAAACACAGTAACTTGACACAAGCAATGCAAAACTTTCATAAATTGAGAATTAAATAAGTTACATTGCAAGCACTGGTAGATGCAGGGACTGCACAGCAATCAAACTGCCTGAAAAACACTTTTTTTCTCTTTAAATACTGCGAAAATGTGATCATTAAGTAATAAAGAGCCAGAAAACTAACGAGGTCCTGCACAAAGCTCTTCCACTCCTATCACCTGATGCTGTTACAGGCCACAGCTCAGGAGATCCAAGCTGCCAGTTGGAAAAAAAAGCCTTGAGAACTAACTGGGTGCCAAAAGCAGCAATCTGTTGTGCACACATCTCCTGGCTGAGCTGCTTATATTCCAACATGCCCAGCCTGCCATCAGTGCAGCTTCACTGTTTGTACAGCACAGAGTCTGATCTCCCTGTGCACAGGACAGGGAGTCCTCCACCTGGACACACACTGCCCCAGGGCTGGTCTTCCCAAGAATTTAAAGACTCTCAAAGCAGCCTGAAGATGAACCCTGGACGTGCAGAACTAGGTGCTGTTGCCAAGTAGTGAATGAGGCACACAGAAAAATGTCCTCTTCGTCCTGGGGTTGGTAAAACAAGGAGTGAACCGAAAACTGTCAAGCAGGTCAAAAAATATTGACTTTAAAATAAAAAGTGGGAAAAAATAGAAGTGGTTTCTTTTGGCAAAACCTCTGGGAATGCAGGAAGTACAGGATAAATCAAGTAAAGGAACTGTGAGGAAGTAAACAGAAGGATCTTCTCTCCTTGACTGTTGGATGAACTCGTACCTTTCTTCATCATGTCCCGATCCAGCGCCACGTTCCTCTGGGCCAAATTCACCTCAGCTCGAAAATGAAAGCGTTTTGCTCTTTGTTCCTTCTTCTCAATTGCTTCCTGCAAGATGCAAAACAATGCAGCCAAAACAGGAATCACAGCAGCACTCTACACAAACTGCACTCAAGGACCAGCTCTAACAACCTGTGATGGAACAGTAACATCATCTTTTCCTTCCCAGCAAAAGTAAAAAGATTTTGCTCAAGTTACAAAAAAAAAAAGCTCCTTTAAAAGTAGCATTTCCACTACAGGGAAAATTTCTCTTTTAAGATTATAGTTTTTATCCAGTCTGTTTTTTTAAATATATACAAAAATATAAACTTATCTCTCTGAGCGTGAGTTTAACACTGAATTTAACATGAATTTAACAGCTGGCTATAGAGATCTTATTTAGACTGGCAACTCAGGCTCCTTCTATGCAGCTCATAAGCAACAGCCCGTGTGGATCTTGTGCAATTCTGGAAACTGACTGAGAAGCTTCTTGTTCTGCAGATTTTATTAGGAAGCATTATAGGTTTTGGATCTTAGTAACCAGAGCCAGATCTGGAACACAAAGTGTGATTCATGCCAGCTATCTGAGCAGCAGGCTAAGCCTCTGTGCATGTAGGGGCAGAAAGAAATGAAATGGTTCCTCCCTTCAAGCAGCAACAGTGAGAATTTGCTGAAGAGCCAGAGCACAGAAATTACCTTGGAGGTTACATCTATCCCAGTAATGAAACTTCCAGCTTTGTTTTCGTATCTCCTGCTGGTGTCCTGAAACAAAGCCTGATTTTTAACTAATCTCAAGGAACAGTGAAAGAAACACACTTGTTGTACTGAAAAAAAAAACCCAGCCATTTCTATGAGAAATACATCCTCTTTGCCTTGATCCTACACCCACAGACACACAGGCACACCAGCAACAACTTTCTGTGATGTCAGTGAAAATACAAGCACATGAACTGAACCAAACTTCTTTTACTGTAAGAATTCTTCCCTTTGACAAAATTTAGTTTCTCTGTCAGCCACTGACAAGATTTTTACTTACTCTCAGCAATACAAGGGAAGTCATCAAATATCCCTCCTAAATAAGACTTCCACAATTTTGAGTTTGGGCATGACTTCCTTGTAAAACATGGACTGATTTAACAATGACACCCAACTCTTGACGCCTTGATTTGCAGCTTTTACTCTCAAAAAGACAGAACACCAAGCCACATGCATAGTTAAACAAGTAACTTTTTATTCCTATTAATATTCTAAACCCAACTTCTGAATAACAAGATGAAATGCTACTGGGTAAAAATGGAGAGTGATGGGGGGAAAAAATTACAAGTCTCCAGTAATTCAGTAATCCAAAAATTCATTCAGACTGAATTCAGAGACAGACTAAACCACACAACCAACAACCCACAAATCCATCGTTTGCACATTTAAAAACGGCCCCTCTTCATTCTGGCACCCTCAGGACCATCAGCTGGCAAAAGTGTGGAGCTTTTTTAGGAGTAAACGTGTTCCTTACACTCGTGTTGCAACAACTATCTCGGCTAAAGGGCCTTTTACTACAAGTAGGTCCGTCTCAGTTTTAGAAATACCAAAGAACACACAACCCAAACGCTTCCCTTGGTAACAGCAGCAAAGTCTGCCAAATGTTTAGAGTTACTAGAAAAAGTAACACATAAATAAACATTATTTTTGAAGTGAAACCCCCAGTGTGTGGGGCTGCCTCCCGGAGCACAGGGAAGTGCAGCAGGGTGTTCTCTCAGGCCACATGTCTGGTGGGAGCACAGGCACGTTGGTGACCAACTAATTAAAGATTAGTTTCTAAGGCAATTCCCAGCAAGTTTCGAGAGCAAAACGCGACTTAGGATTTCAGAGCTGTGACCCGCTTTCAGCTACTAAACCCAATCCCACTGTACGGAAACAATTCGCACGAATGGAAAAGGGAAGGAAAAAAAGCTTGAGGGAAAGAAACCCCCAAACCCCAGGGCTCAGAGCGGCACCCCCGGTGCCTCCCGCTCGGCTCTGCCATTCCCCGCTGCAGGGATTCCCTGGGCTCCCCTCACACCCTCAGCCTCCCCTGACCCCCAAACCCTGACCCCAAACCCCGCTCTCCCCGCCCGCTTTACCCCATTCCCTCCCACGCACATCCCGCTGCCTCCTCTCCGGACTGGCCCCCACGCTCCCCCCGGACA
>VYZS01101801.1:11684-27815 GCA_013400695.1 Neodrepanis coruscans | reverse complement strand
GAAGGCTGATAAGTTTCAGCTGCAGTTAGTATTTTCTTGGCAAATGGCCCTCTCTCCAGGTTACATCTGAGTAGCAGACAAGCTTGTCAAGAAAAAGCTGATGACACATTTAGGTAACTTTGAACTCCAATCTTAATGCACCAACTTATAAACTAATTTTGTCATCAAGAAAACTAAGATGCATGCATTTCTAGATGGAAATACATCTTTAATGCACAATTAATTGACTGGAGTCCAAGGTTCTGATAAGTCATCAAATTCATCTGTATAATACAGATTCCTGAACTATAAAAGATCTCCTAGCTGCATAATACACACCCTCAGCTCTCTCAGCCAGCCCTCATATATGCTCATAAAGCACCTTAATTGCCTTAGAATGGCTCTTTGCTGAACACACTCCAGTGTGTTCACAGCTATCTTGTACCAAGACGCTCAGAACTGGACACAGAATCCTTTGCACACTAGTGCAAAGTGGAGGGGAAGGATCAGCTCCCTTCATCTGCTGGCAACATTTTCCCTAGTGCAGTCTGGGTGCTACGAGGCCTTCTGTGCTACATGGGAACATTGATAAATCATGCTCCACTTGATGTTCACCAGAATTCACGGGTATGTTTCTACAAAGACATTTTCCAGCCAGTCAGTCGTGTGTGCTGTGGAGCATGATGCCTTCACCAGGCGCAGGACTTTGCATTTTCTTTTCTGGAACTTCATGAGATTCCTGCCTGCCTATTTCTCTGGCTAATCAATACTCCTCTGAATGGCAGCACAACTATCTGGTCTAGCAACCTCTCCTTTCAATTTTGTATCATTTGTAAATACAGTGAGGGTACACTCTGTCCTGTCATTAACAAAGATGTTAAAAAGGGCTAGATTCAGTATCAACCCTCCAGCTGCACTCTATGACACTGATCACAAACCTTTGAGCCCAGAAGTCTGGCAAGTTTTCATTCCACCTCCACTGTCCACTTAACCAGCCCATGCTTCATCAATTTGTCTCTAAGGAAGTTACAAAAAATAGTGATGAAAGCCTGAGTTAACTTGAGATAGACAACATACACTGCTTTCCCCTCATCTAAAAGGGCAGTCATCTGATCATAGACGGTTATCAGGTGGATTTCCTCTTCATATGTCCATGCTCACTATAAATAATCATCTTCTCACTCTTGATGTGCCTGGAAATTGTCTGCAGAAAGATCTGCTCCATTACCTGAGGTGCGGTCATCCAAGTCTATAGTTCCTCAAGTCCTCGCCTCTTCTACAGGTAAGGGTGGACTTGTTTTCTTCCAGTCCTCAGCATCATCTCTCAACATCTAACCCTATCCTCCTCCACCAAGAGCAAGGCTTCCTTGCTCTGGACTTCACCACTGATCTCAGGGACCTGGCATTCCTGAAGGCTCATCTTACCAGTAAAGACTGAGACAAAGAAGATCACAGCCTTTTTACTGTCATTTGCCACCAGGTTTCCTGCCCCATTCAGCAGCAGGCTCATTTCCCATAGTCTTCCTTTTCTGCTGATGTAGGTAAAGAAGCTTTCTCGATGCCTATTACATAATTCATCAGGATCAGCTCTTGATAGGCTCTGGCTTTTCTAACTCCATCATGCATAAGTGGAGCATAGATAAAATAATCCTTGAAAATCAACCAGCTCTCTTTGACTCCTCTTTTCTTCACGGTCATGTCTCATGAGCTTCTTCCATGGAGATTGCCTGTGCCCTCTCGTTTTTTCTCTTCAAAAGGTACAAGAGTGATTATAGCTGCCTATGAGCATCAGGGCCTGAGAACACAAGATTTCTTCCAGTTGTGTAAAGAAGGCCTCATCTACCACTCCTGCCTGATCAGGCAGTCTGCAGCTGACACCCACATCATCACCCATCTTGGGCTTCTGTCGTTGATGTGTCCATACAATGCCACTGAAATGCCCATGTGCTGTTTTCAGCTGGCTCACTGTCCATCCCCAGAACTCCACACAATCCAGTTAATATTCTCACAAAAAGAGCAACTCCCACTCCTCACCTTCCTGGCCCATCTTTCCTGTACCTGTCCATCTATGTGGGAGCCTTGCCTATGTCTCTGTGACTCCAATAGAATGGAAGCCCTGTAACTGCACACAGCCTTCTAACTCCTCCTGTTTGCTCTCCATGCTCCGTGCCCTACCATACAGGCACCTCTCAGAAGCATCCAGTAGTACCAATTTCCCAGAAAGGGAGTAACAGCTCCCCTATAATGCTGTTCTACTAATTTACAATTCATTTACCATTAGTTTACACAATCCCACAATTCCACGGAATTTTAAATGTGGCTCACATCAAGGAAGAAGAAAACAGTAATGTAACTTCAGATGCAAAATTGAATGAAAAATGACTGGATTCCTGCAGGTACAAGGAAAGTAGTGGAAGACACGCTGGGAGCGGTTCATTAACAAAGACTTCCAGTGCATTTTCACATGCTTATACAAACCTAATACTCAAAATAAAATATGTATTTCTCATGTGGAGTAAAAGCATTACAACTCACTTAGCTACTGAGATTCAAGGAAGATTAAGTATTGTCTCCAGCTACAAATCTATCAGGTTTTAGATGAGATAGAAACACTGCAACTCCAAGAGATATTATATTTTGCCAGTTTTACTTAACCAGTAAGACAGAAAATCTCTGTACAAGAACTAAAATCAGCATCTTGCCTCTGAGGCCTGGTGGGGTGGTGGGGGGACAAGAAGGAAGGAAGGAGTCTGAGCAGAGGCTGTAAAACTCTTACAGTCTTCTCTTGCTTCTCTGTCACTTTTCTAACTATAGTATGTTAATTTCATTCAAAGTCTTTTGGAAATAACATATGATACAATGGGGTAGTTAAGTGTGGTTTCATCTATTTTTGACTTCTCCTTTTAACATAATAGTCCTGTCTTGTGATTTATACTTTAACTTTCAAAATTCATCTGTATCAAGCAGTTTGGTGCATGATCTGAGACCCTGCACTTCTTAAATTGTTTGTCTAGTTCGTACTGTTTCCCCTTGTTACACAGTTATTGTCCAAATCATGCTGCATCTAGAACAAAGTCATGATTATCAGTAATTTTCTAGATCAGGCTAAGGTGTACCAAAAAAAACCAACCAAACAAAAATCCTTGAAAGGAAAGAAATGCTGATATTTCTTGGATTTGTCACAGAAGAACACATTTAATCATATAAATATACTAAATATTTTCTAAGTAGGAAAACGAAAAAAGTGTCAATAAAATGCACAAGTAACTCAGTAAATACTAAAGGAAACTAGAAACCAAATACAATTTATAATAGAAACATAATGGAAGTTAAATTATCATGAAATCTATAAGTGCAGTTGGTAGACATAATGTTAAAACATGTATATGGTGAAAAAGCAACATGATTCAATAGTAAACTGCTATTTCTTACCTGGCAAAGAAGAATTTATACAACCCCAGACTTCTCTCTGAAAAGTAAAAATGCAATTAAGCAAAAGTAGGTGTACAGAATAAGAGTTTATAGCAGACTCAAACCACCGTTTTTAGCATTTTTTTCCACTGGGTTTTAAATATCCAATTGGAAGAATCCTTACATTTAAACATCTTTTGAAGAAGTTCTATGAGATAAGCACTTCCTTTGATGAGAAGGCTACTTATCCAGACTATGGAATCAATATGACCGTTTTTGTACGTGCAGAACATACTGCAATTACCTGAATACACTAGCCAATCAACTTTCTCCACCAGTGTTTAGAGAACTAAATAGCAAAGAATTAGACAAAGAATAAGATTTATATAGGACTAAGATCTGTGGAGAAGCTTATTCCTTTCCATCAGCTTAAAAACACCTAAAACAACACATACAACCACACAGAAAACAAACAAACAAAACGGTTTTAAGGTATTCCAGAGAAATTTGAGGGGAAAAATAGATACATGGAAAAAAGCCTTGTATAAGTGATATGTACCAAAATAAGAAGTTAGTATAGAGAGATGTTGGGTTCATTCTGACTGCAAAGCACTCCTGGTCCTGCTAAAAAACCTAAATGGCTGATTTACATGTCCAACACTTGCCTGTCACATATTACCCACTCAATAAATGTTACCAACTTCCTCAAAGAAGGAGGTTTAGACACCAGAGGAAGAATTCCATCCAAGATCAGAATTTTAGTTCAGCTGCCAGAGACAAGTACATATCACAGTTACAGTGGGTGTGCTGTTCTAGATGCCTGAAGAATTAAAAGCTATGGAAGTTGCTGTACACTGTTTGCCAATCATTTAACATCCTGTAACTGGAGTCTTGCAAAATTCACAAAATAGGACCACAGCACACTATTTAAAAGTAGGGTAGAGACAGAAAGGCTTGAAGGATTATATGTATTTTAGTACAGTATTATCAAATACAGAATTTTTTAAGCAGGTACTAGGAAAACCTTAATTACGGGAAATCAGAGGAAAATTATGCAGAGTAAGAAGGCAAGTGAGAAGTCTTAATGGGTGTTTGGCTTATGTGGCAAGGTTTTTGTACAGGGGCGCTGCAAAGTGGCTTCTGTGAGAAGCTGTCAGAAGCTTCTCCCATGTCAGACAGAGTCCAGCTGGCTCCAAGATGGACCCAGACTGAGCCCATCAATGATGTTAGCAGTGCCTCTGGGAGAACATATTTAAGAAAGGGTAAAAACTACTGTGCAACTCCAGCTGGAGAGAAGAGTGAGAATATGTAAGAGACAACCCTGTAGACACTAAGGTCAGTGAAGAAGGAGGGGGAGGAGGTATTCCAGGCACTGGAGCAGAGATTCCCCTGCAGCCTGTGTTGAAGACCATGGTGAGGCAGCCTGTGCTCCTGCAGCCCATGGATGTTCATGGCAAAGTGGAGACGCACCTGCAGCCTCACACCAGAGCAGGTGGATGTGCCCTGAAGGAAGCTGCAATCTGAAGAGTGCTCGCACTGGAGCAGCTCCTGGCTGGACCTGTAGTCCTGTGGAGAAAGAACAGCCCATGCTGCAGCAAGTTCTCTGGCAGGACCTGTGGCTCTGTGAGAGACCCACACTGGAACAGTCTGTTCTTGAAGGACTGCACACTGTGGACGGGACCCACACTGGAGTGGCTCTTGGAGGACTGCAGCCTATGGGAAGAACCCACATTGGAGATGTTTGTGGAAAACCATTTCCTGTGGGTAGGGCCCCATGCGGGAGCAGGGAAAGAGCACAAGGGGGAAGGATCAATAAAGACAATGCCTAATGAAAAGAGACAATGCCTAACGACCACAATCCCCATTCCCCATGCTCTGCATTCAGCACTACTCAGGCAGAGGGTGTAGAGAAGTCAGGAGTCAAGTCCAGGAAGAAGGGAGGGGTGGGGTGAAGAAGATGTTTTTATATTTGGTTTTATTTCATTAACGTACTCTGACTTTTTGATTGGCAATAAATCAATTTCTCAACATCAAGTCTGTTTTGCCCTTGATGGTACCTGGTGAATCATTTCTCCCTGTCCTTATCTTGACCCACGACCTTTTCATTATTTTCTCTCCCCTGTCCAGCTGAGGAGGGAAATGAGAGAAACTTTGGTGGGTAAATGGTGTCCAGCCAAGGTCAACCCAACACAAGGGGCCTTAAATGAAAGAGTGTTAAACATACTCTTTAAAACAAAGTGAAAAATTCATTTCAGTCACTCTGACACAGCAACCCATATTGTCACACAATGATTCTATCATCACAGGAACCACTTACTTTCTGAAGTTGCAATGGGTCTCTCTTTAATGATCTAAAACTGTCCTCCTCTTTATCTGTGGGAGTTTTCCACTTAGACAAGAGCCAAACTGAGATCAAAAAAAGATGGTAAAGAACTGCTACTTCTAATAGTTCTATCCCATTGATTCAGTTGACTTCCTTTATTTCATGAGAAGGTTAACTGTTGGACTTAATGTTCTTGAGGGTCTTTTCCAATCCAACTGATTTGCTGGTCCTAGGATAAAAATCACCTCTTGTGTTGGCAGTTGCCTTGTTACTTAGTATCAGGCAATAGACTTCCAATCATCTTACGGGAAGGAATATACACAATACAATGTCTGTAATCAGTGCTGCAGAACATAGACCATCTGATTAAACCTATCTGCTCATCTGTGGAATGGCACCAGAACACCTCTCCAACAAAGACAAGTGATATCTGAGAACAGTAAACATGGTACTAAGTTGAACTGTTAACTATTTCATATCTAGATGTCTTTTGCAAAAGCTTATAAATATTACCAGTTCAGTGATATTAACTTAAGATCCACACTGAACAGCAAACTTCCCATTTATAAAGACAGTAACTGGGAGTTAAAAAAATCATTGTGTCAATCATTTCCCCCCTTTTAGTTACTCTCTAATCTTGTCTTATAAAATGCACATACAGATAATATTCTATTCTTTTTATCAAGGAACAAAAGATAAAAAACACAGTACTAAAACTAATGCTATTTACCACTATCATGTTTTCATGCAAGGTTTTACTCATACCATCAGTTGTCTATAACTTTCCAAGACCTTAGAGCTGATGATCCACAGAAACAAAAAAAAACTAAAGGAACTTTGACACACAGAAGGAAAGACTCTACAAACAAACAATCTTGCAAAGTTGCTTATAAAGTGTTATTCCCACATTTACTACTCCTACACACTGCCCATTTGAGTTAAACATGTGTTTTATACTAGCTGGAAACAGGATTGATACTGTTCAGAAGTAACAAAAATTACAAGAAGACTTTTTCGACAGCAAATGTATTGAGATATTCTAGGTTGTCAAGAGATAAAACTCCAAAATTTACAGTCTGAATGACAGTACTTATCTATTCCTCGATGAGACCATATCTCAGACAGGGAACAGATTATATTCTTCATCTTTTCAGTCAAACACTAAAGAACTTTTAGGAAACCATTACCTTATCCAAATAAAAGTATTATTTCAGTTTCTCAGACACAGCCAGAAACAATTTGGTGCAGCTATGAGGGCCTTACTTGGCTCTGCCCAACCAAGATCTCATGGCTTTGTCCCAGCCTGGAACATATGATCTAATTTAAACTGCTGCTCTCAACAACCAAACAACAATGCTTCAGCACAATTTTTTACAACACATATAAGATTTTCATTGCATTTTATAGCTTATGCAAGCCACTTTATTGCAAGTAGCACAACATATGATGGTTTTACAAAAAAAAAATATCCTACTTCGAGGATGAAATTTCATTGTAAGAGCTTTTCTAGCAAGCCTTACCATTGATTCTGGACAATACTCAGGTGCTCGCTGTATTAAGTGCTTCAAACGGGAATCACTCTTAGAAGACAAAATCTGTAAGAAACAAAAAACATCTTAAAACATAGAATGTAACTGCACATTAGATATTTTTTTCAATTGATTTAGCTGTTTTTAGTTTCACTACTATCCACCCTTTGACTACATTGGCTAGCAGTATGTATACAATGCAAAGTTAACATTTTCTTTTATACATTTGTAGTCGTTAAAATATGTTGTGCTTTCTATAAAGAAGCATTTTCTATATTTGGAAGTGAATGAGAATTTCCTCCTCAAACACTCCAATCAAAAAGTTTCTACTGAATGTAGAAGGCCAGTGTGAAATAGAGGATTTCTTCCCTAATGCATCAAAATACTATACCACTCTACTTAAGTAACTTTCTGCTACATCTAACATGACCTCAAGCAACTAAGCTTCTTCCAAAAAACCCTGAAACAAGTAATTTTTTTGTGGAATAGAGATGAACAAAACCTAGACTAGTTAACAAGACTACCAAAACTAACAGGGAAATGAATATATTACAGCAGAGCAAGAACAAGTTAAGCATCACCTAAACAAGCTGAACACCCAGAAGCTCATTAAAATGGATGTAAATCACAATTCTGAGGATGTTGTTCTTTTAGCAGTCTAATTACATAAAAATTAAAACAAGAAACTGGTCATCAAGTGGGATGGAAACAGACCTATGAATGTGGGACATGAACTTGAAAATTACATGAATAACTGAAATATAGATGCATTTCAAAAGGAGAAACACATTGCAGTTCTGTACTAAATTTGCAACATGATAATCTTATCAAAAGAAAACCAAGAGAGCAACAGCACTTGTCTCAGAAATGAGAGCAAAAGAAACTGTAGTAGTATTTTGAGTCTTCTGAGGTCACAGAATAATAAGGAAGGGATCTCAGAAAATCATTTATTTCAACCTCCTGCTCAAAGAAGGGTCAACTAAGACCCAGACCTTGTCACTTAGGGTTTTATCCAGTCAGGTTCTGAATACTCAAGGATAGAAAAAGTACAGCCTCTGTTTTCACAATGAAAAAGTTATTTCCCACAACCAGCTGGAACTCCCTAGTTTCAATTTATAACTACTCTTTCTTGTCCTCACACTGTAGCACTGAAGAGCCTGTTTCTGTCTTCTGAGCCATCAGGTATCAGAAGGCTGCTCTGAGGTGCTGCCTCTTCCTCAGTTTCTCCAAAGATGGCACATGCTCCAGGCCCCTGATTCCCTTGGTGACTTTGCTAACTTGTTCGAGGTAATTGATGTCTTTCTTGTAACACGGGGGACAAAACTGGACACAGCATTCTACATGTGGTCAGGAAGTGCTGACTAAATAGGGAGCATAGCCCAGGAAGCTCTCTTTATTGTTGAGGGACACTGCTGGTTCATATTCAGCTTGATGTTGTATATCAGTACCCCTGTGTCCCCTTTCAGCAAATCTGCTCCTTAGAGAATCAATCTCCAAATCATATTGTTGCAAGCGATTCATTCTTCCCAGGTGCAAGACTCTGCATTTGTTCTTGCTGCATTTCATAAAGTTCTCATTGGCCAATTCCTTCCATCTGCCCATGTCCCTCTGGATGACAGTTCTGCCATTAAGATTACCAATGCTTCCTTTCAGCTTCATACTGTCTGAAAACTCAACAAGAGGCAAATCTGTCACCTGCTCCAGGTCATTAAATAAAAGATGTTAAACAGGATACACCTCTTCGGTATTTATTAGCCAGATTTTACTCATCTAGTTGTCCATTCATAAAAATCATATGATCCTAAAATGGATACAAAAATATTGAGTAAAGCAGTGTTGAAAGCCTTGCTAAAGTCAACACAAAACTATATCCACTCCTTTTCTCTCATCCAGAAATCCAGATGCATTATCAGAGGCAACCAAGTTTGTCAGGAGTGATTTACCCCTCACATGCTCAGAGAGGTATTCTGAGAGGACTCTGTCCATGATCTTCCCAGGAACTGAAGAGAAGGTGAATAGTCTGTAGTTTACTGGATTTGAAATGATTCTTTGGGGTAGTTAGTTGGTTTGGTTGGTTGGTTGACTGGTTGGTTGGTTTTGAAGACAGACACATTGTTTGTCCGTCTGGAGTCATTGGGGACTTCCCTCAACCTTTCAAAGATGACAGAGAACAAGTAACCTTGCAGTGACACCAGCCAGTCCTCTCAGATATAGGCTATCTAGTCCCATGGACTTGTATGGGTTGAGTAATTCCCAACTCATCCACCACCTATCACTGGTGGGACACCTCCTTGCACCTCATCCCTTATGCAGAGGATTGGGAGACCTTGTTGACAAAGGAAGAAGGCATTCAGCACCTCTGCCCTATCTGTGTTTGTTGATATTAAATCATATGCTGCCTTCAGCAATAGTCTTTAACTTCAGCCTTTAACTACTGTCATAACATGTCCTGTTGCCCTTGACATCTGTTGTGGGTAGCTAAACCGTTTCTTTTCCCTTCCCCCCCACCACTGTCTGTCCCTTTTTAGGGATGGGGAAAGGGCTCTTTTTAGGGCTTTTTGGAGGTTTTTTTATGGTTTTTGGGAGGCAGGGGGGGATCGGGGCTAAGTTAAGCTGTTTTTCCTCTGTGTTTGAGGTGGGTTGCCATGGCAATGGCGGCGGGGATGGGAGGGTACGGGACTGTCCCAGCGCAGCCAGTGTCCTGCGGGGACGAGGCCAGTCCCCGGCACGGCTGCGTCCCCCGCCCCCACCCACAGCGCTGCAGGGATGCCTGCAGCTGTGCCCAGTTTCGGGAGCCAGCAGCCTGGGGCCAATCCGTGCTGGTGCAAGTGTGGCTCCTCCCAGACTGGCGGGGACGGCCGCAGCCCTCTGCAGCTGGCCGCGGGCGCGGTGCCTCCCCCAGCCATTTTTGTAGGCGCGGCTCCGTGGCCATGGGTGATGGGGGCTGCTGGCACTGCCGGGTGCCGCCAGGTCCCGGCCCGGGCTCGGCGCTCCGCGCATGCATGCGGAACCTCTCACTAGGGGCAGTTCCCGGGCGCTGACCACCCAATCCGAGGGATGGTTTGCGCCCGGGGGATGCTCGCACCTGCGCGAAGATTGGTCCCCTATAAAAGAGTGAGCGAGGCGGCCATCTTTCACTTTCGGGACTGGAGTTGCTAGGGAGAACATCTCTGCTCGTCTCAGTGCTGAGTTTTTCAGTGGCGCGGGCCAATCGGCGACTCCAGCGACAGCGGCACGGGCTGAGGACCACATCTTTCCATCAGCGGTGATATTTCCTTATCCTGGAAGGGGAGGGTAGGGGCAGGGGTCCTTTAATTTTTACGGTGTCTTTCAGGAGGCTCCGGTAAAGACCCAGCACTACCCTAACACTTTCCCGCATCAGCCGCTGGCCCCAGAAGAGCTTAATTTGTCTGGTTTTGCATTTTATTGTCAGTTTTCTGTGTGCGTAAAATAAACCTTGTTATTTGTGGGGTTTTTTTTTTGGTGCGTGTTGCTTCTGTTGGGATCTCTCTTGTCAGTACCACACCTCCTAGTGGTAAAACCACGACAACATCCTCTACAAGTCTCAATTCCACCTGAGCTTTGTCGTTCCCAATATAACCTTATGTGCCTTGGCAAACTTACTAAACTCCTCTTGTATACCCTTTCCCTGCTTCTACCTTGTCTATTGTGTAGCCTTTCTGGACTGAAGCCTTTTCATGACTTACTCCTGTGTTTAGCCAAGTCAGATTCTTCAAACATTAGTGCGGGACTGGGATGGACTGTTCTTAGCTTGGAGGACGATGTGGATAGAGACCTCTGGAGTGGTACAAAGACGAATGGTGTCAGGAAACTTTGATTATGAAACTTCCCAGTAAAGAACTTAGGAAAAAATTGTCAATTAAAAAAAAAGAGAATTCCTTGCTACAGTATCTAACATACTTCATCAAAAAATCATGAACAGGAGACAAAACCAAAGCTCAGTTTGGAATAATACTTACTAAGAATGCAGAATAATTAGATGTTTGAATCACATTAGTTGACAAACAAATCCATAATCCAAGTTTTCTTTTTCAAAGGGCTCACTTACAATAGCTGAATTACTAGTTAGCAGAATTCCATACTCTTAATCAATTCTTTTTCTTTAACTGGCAGAATCAGGGAGAACATCACTGGGTCTCCTGTGTCTTTCACCCTTGTCCCTGGACTGTAGTTACCTTTTACCCAAGCAAGGCCTTCCTCAATACTTTATCAGCAGTGTCCATGTAGATGAGCAGAAAATGGGTAACTGTCCAAGGGTCAAAAAACCCTTGCAATTCCTGCAGCATTCTAGATCTGAGCCCCTGAACACCGAATCATCTTAGACAGCTAGTCTCACCTGCAAATGAGCACCTACATCCCCTGCAGAAGGTAGACTTTCTCCTGGTGGTTTTGTTTACCACATGTTGATTCGGCCAAGATGGCTCCCCAAAGAAGCTGCTTCCTCCCACTGTTCTGAATCTATTCTGTAGATGCATATTGAAAGACAGGCCAAGAAACTTCTTCCTGCTGTCAGGAGTCACAAACTTTCACCCTCCACTAAACACAGCCTCTGGCTATCCTTTCTATACAATACCTAGTTCAAGCTATAGCAGGTTTACTACAGAGCTTGTCTAGCTCCCCACTTATGTTGAGGCAATGCTCCCATCCTCAGCTTGCCTGACAATTCAGGAAGCTGAGCAGAGCATGACTCCCACAGTTTATGTGCCATTGACTTGAGGAGAGACACCATCCTTTCCCCACAGTCCAAGATGTGGTTGGGCACATTTTCCTCAAGAGCTCCCTCTGGGTCAAACGCTCTAACATGTCATGACTCATGTGCTCAGCCAGCACAGGGACTGCCCTCCTGGGCACAACAGGTACACTCAGTCTCAGGCAGTACTTCTGCAACTCCTGTTGATCTTCTTCACAACAATGTTGTGTCAATGCCCAAATTCCTTTTCATACATTCTGGTCCCAGGCATTCCCTAATCATGACTTAAATAGAAATACGGGCACAAGCCTACTCCCTTTCCCTGCAAACCACAGCAAGTAACTTCAACGTTTAATGGCTCACACTACCAAACCTTGAAGGAAAACATTTTTTTTCTTAAATTATTAGTAAATTATGATGTCTGGATGGTACAGTGTGATGGAACAGACGAGGCAACAAGTCCATGGCAAACATTTTAGAAAAGGTGTTTGGAAAGATGGAAAAAGGCAATTCAGCAAACTCTGTTTCCTTACAGTCACACACACCTGAGATTTGTACACCTTCATCCTACAAGGGGTAAGTATCAAACAATACCTTCCAAAATGGATTCAACAAAGACAAAGAACTTGAATCGAGCTGCACAAAATGTTTGTTACAGAACATAAAAATCAGTAAAACAACATTAAACAGCTCCATCAGCCAGCTTGTTGGCCTGTATCAAAGGATCACTCAGAAAATTACGATATCAGCCTGATGTGACGTAACTAAGCCAGCTCCTCATAGAACACTCTGAGGGGAATCAGGCTTGCTCTAGACTTGTTCTAAACCTCTCACCACTAAGACTCTGAATGTGATGATTATCTGAGTAGAGACAGATCATCCAGATGAGGCAAGAGCAGAGTATCTTACAAAAACCACAGAAAACTGTGCAATAATTAGAACCAGTATAACAGAATTGGGACAGAATTTGACAGTAAAAAGCTGAAGGCCTTTCATGAAGAGCTGAGAGGAATTCACATGATAAGCTGGGAACTTCAAACAAATTAAATAGAAGAAAGAATTGGACAGATTATTCCAAATGTTGTACCAATGTAGCTACTAAATCCACCAATTATTTTTTTTATATACAGGAATTAGACATCTCTCACTTACATCTAAGTTTGAACAAAATTTTTAAGATTGAGTGCCATACTTTTGTTTGTAATGCCATGTACAGCTTTGTTCACCTGTATTCCAAGATAAGCTTATTGTGTGAAGGCTGCAAGAATTATTATAAGAACTGAGAGAATATCTTATGCAAAGAGACTCTAAGACTTTTCCTTGCTTGATCTAACAATATGAAAATTGAAAGAAGATTTGGTTGCATTCTCTAGATTAATCAGGGAGGGAGAAGTGCAATTTAAAGTAAAAATTGTGTTAGTACAATCAGAGATAAATATAAACTTAATCATAACCAGGTTCAGTGCTTTAACAGCCCCAATGCGGGTAATGAAGACAAGAAAAGGGGACAAGCATGATGTAAGGACACAATTTTAATACAAAAATACGTATATGTATTCTTTACCGATATAAAATTTTTATGTAGATATATTTAGGTAACTACACAGATACAAAGCTGTACAGCATACTACCCAAAGGCACAAATCTAAACATAAGTTGTGGAAAGATACTTTCCAAGCTTGAATTTAGCAAAAACAACTCTTTGTTGTTACCTTATGAACAGAGTAAGAGAGCAGATTTTTGCTGCATTCACAAAGCCATATATCATAACGAGTATCTCAGACGCTTAACTAACAAACAAGAACTGTCAGGAACAGAGAATAGCACCAGCATCTTGCTCTTTATTTTAAATTCTCAAAAATTTGGAAACACAAAAGCTCCAGCAACTTTGTAAAATATCTTCGTCTCTCTCATTTCCTAACACTTCTTGACCAAATCGTGACCTCAGGTTGGCACCTTTATTTCTACTCAACTTCAGCAGAACCCATTTTCCACTATGAGAGGAAAGCGGACTACAGTTTTAAAACTAAGTTCCCATTTCAAAAGCATTATATGTCAGAATTCACGTACAGTATTCAGACAGAAGATCACTAGTTTATAACCTTAATATTCCTACACCATGATTTCAACTTTGATGGAGTTAAACACAAATTTAAAACAAGCTTACCTGTTCACAGACATCACGGCACATTAAATTGTCCTTTGCATGGTAACAACAAGACAAGCCTATGGAAAAGCAGGAGGGAAAGAAAAATGTATTTACAAGACTTGAAACACTTAACTATCACTTCTGGTCACATTTCTGCTGCTTAACTTGCACTAGTTTGACACTTTGCAAATTCCTTCATGTGACAACGCAATTTATTAACCATGGGGAAATAAATATAAAAAAATAAACTAAAAAAAGTGAACAAAAACCCCACCAAAAATCTCTATAGAGACTATATGCATTTGTAAATTGAATAATCTCATTGAATCTGAAAAGTGTAAGAATCAGTTAGCAACAGATGGAAAAGAAAATCAGTGCAGGAGCTTCTTCTCACATAGCTGCTTATTGAACTCCAGGTTCTTAAGATCTTGGAACAGAACTGCAAATTGTTTCACTAGTGATGGATTAAGATATGAACGCATCAAGAGGAAAAAAAAAAAAGAGAACTGAAGCACTGAGAAGTCATGAAACAGAGTATGTCATATTTCCTTCCACTAGCTTTTTACTGCCTTCTACCTAAAACCATGCCTCACTAGAAACCAGAACAAAGGAACAACAGTGAAATACCCATAAATGCCTTAGCGACCACAGTTTTCTTCTTTAAGATACTGCATGTTTTGTATTTTTCATTCCTGTGACAACAACGTGATCTACTAACTAAAAGCTATTTTCCAATATCTGTGCTTGCGCTGCCTTCTTTTTCCACTATCTTTTTTTTCTTTGGTCCTGTCAAGAAGTTACAAACTCATGAAATGGTTTGGGTTGGAAGACACCATAAAGATCATCGAGTTCCACTCACACACCCCCCACGCCATAGGCAGGGACACCTTCTGCTAGACCAGAGTAGTCAGAGCTCCATCCAACCTGGCCTGGAACGCTTCCAGGGATGGGGCATCCACAGCCTCCCTGGCCAACCAGTGCCAGTTTCTCACCACTCTCCCACTAAATTATTTCTTCCTAATATTTGACCTAAACTTGCCCTCTTTTAAAAGCCATTACCCCTTGTCCTGTCACTACTCACTCTTTTAAAAAGTCCCTCTCCATCTGTCTTGCAGGCTCCCTTCAGGAACTGAAAGGCCTCCCCCGGAGCCGTCTCTTTTCCAAGCTCAGCAGCCCCAACTCTCTCAGCCTTTCCTCACAGAAGGTGCTCCGTCCTACTGGTCAACTTGTTGGTCCTCCTCTGGTCTCGCTCCAACAGGTCCATGTCCCTCCTGTGCTGGGGACCCCAGAGCTGGGTACAGCACTCCAGGTGGGGTGTCATCACAGAGCAGCAGAATCCCCTCTCCGGACTTGCTGGCCACTCTGGAATTCTGGGCTGCGAGTGCACATTTCCAAGACATCTGCCACCACAATTTTAACGCAGGGGTCGATTTTACCACTATCCTTCTCTCTATTAAACGCCTCGCCTTCACTTTTTAAAATCATACCTCGTTCAATACAATTCTTACTGCAAACGTTAGCAAAACCGCAAGGAATACAAGCCCTGGAATATACAGCCTGTCTCTACACCTACATACGTCAACGCAAGCCGTCAGGTTTTACTTATTTGGACCGTTCCAAGACACAATTTTCAGAATTCACCCACAGCCTGCGTGACAGCCGAAGGCGCACATCCCGGTCCCGCGCCACGGCACCAGCTGAGAGGGAAGGGGAGGTCTATCCCCATGCCGGGACATGAGAGAGCCGGCCGTGCTCCTGTCTCCCGCCCCTCGTTCCCTCGGCTATGCGAGTCCCTCTCCCCGGCTGCCGGTGCTCGCACCAGGGACTCGGGCGGACGCTCTCCACGGGGAACCGGGGCAGCACCAGCAGGCGGGACTGGGACTGGGACCGGCACCAGGACAGGGACGGCGCCGCTGCCCCTTCCCGGCGGCGCGGGGCAGGTGCGGCGGGAGCAGCGGCGCCGGGGCGCCGTCCCCGCTCTCTCCCGGCTGCGGCCGGGCAGGACCATCCCGCGGCGCCACATCCCTTC
>VYZS01101789.1:0-18582 GCA_013400695.1 Neodrepanis coruscans | reverse complement strand
ATAAGTTGGATAACAGTGTCATAAGTTATAATGGACTATATTTTTTCCCCATTTGGCTACTTTGCAGTTGTGCAGGGTGTTTTTCTCATTACTTTTGTCTTCATCACAGTGATCTTTCCTGGCAGGTCACATAGTGTATCCTTGTCTGTGTATCTTAAGTGCTATATGATTTAATTTGATTTATGTGTCTTTCTCTGTTGTTAATTAAACTAAAACCAAGTGCTCAGGTTCATAACAGCTTTGCTGTTTTAATATCCAACTTTTCTTCTGCTCTGTCCCTAATCAGAACAACTGAATACCCTAAGGAAAAATAAACAATCTCAGCCTTTATAGGACTGATTTTTATTTGAAAATTGTCAGAGCACAAAATACTGCCTGTGCTGTTATAATAAGCCATACAGGAGGAGGCAGATCTTGGCTCCAGGGAAGACCAACCTATTTAATAGAAAGATTGGGTAGCCCAAGGAAGCTATTTTTTAAGTAGATTGAGGTCGCTGTGATCTGCAGGGATATGTGTGTTAGAACTAATAAGTTATTGCTGTACCCATGACACTTTCCTCCTGATTGTTTTGTTTTAATTCCAGCAAAAGCCATGGAAAGTCTCTCAGCAGTTTTCTGTTGCTGACCTGCTGGGTTTATGGCCCCAGGTAACCGAACACTTCAAGCTACTCTTTTTATAATATATCACTGACAGCTTGGAAGCGAGGACAAAACTCAAAAGTTGTGAAGCTTGAGAAGAGAAGAGAAGAGAAGAGAAGAGAAGAGAAGAGAAGAGAAGAGAAGAGAAGAGAAGAGAAGAGAAGAGAAGAGAAGACGAAGTTTGAGAGACAAGAAGAGAGTGGCAAAGATGAAATGCTAGTTAGAATTATTTAACTTTCTTCTCCACTCAGACTGAGTTGTTGCAACCCAGCCAAATCTATGCAATGAAAATAATTTGTCTCTACAGCAGACAGCTGCTGTCTTCATGCTCCTATGGTGGTACCATTTGTGTTACACATGTCCACTCATGACTTTCTTGGAGTCCATTAAATTTGCCCTGAGTATCACTGAATATACCCTTCCTCAATGCTACTTGGATCTAGCCTCTATTTTATTTCCTGCCTTTTCAATTAGCTAAAAGGAGACTAAACAAAGCCAGGAGTGTGGCCACCTGGTAGTGAAACAAACAATTGCTAATAAAAGTCATCCCCTCAGGCACCTCCTTGGAATTATGTACATTATTTCTGTTTCCTAGATGAGGGGTACAGCATTACCATGATAAGTCCTAAATTATTTCATGAAGTTTTCTTCATTCCCTGTTCAATCTTTAAAAAAATAATTACCAATTCCTCATTCTGTCAATTGGTGAAAACCTACATAAATTATAAGAAAGAGCTATGCAAGTCATGATGATTTTTTCGAAGAGTTTGATTATTATATAAAACTACTCTAAAATTTCCTGTGTTTAAGTCAATGATATGGCTTTTACTCATGAAGTGTATTAATAAAATTATTAAAGGATTTATTTTTAAAAACAACAAAAGATTTGTCTACTTTTTTTTTTTTTTACTGGAGTGTCAGGCAATGATATTGGTCTTATGACAGTGTTATGTGGGCCACAGAAAACATAGAACACCTTGGTGCTCTACCAAATAGGACTGTCACTTAAAAATACGTTGGGTTTTCTTTTCTTTCTTTGCTTTTATGTTAAAATGGAGTCCATATTTGAATAAAATTAGAATGTGAAGGATTGTGTAATTTCTTCAGCAAGGAAACCTTTAAATATATGTGGCCATATGGAACACTGACTGATAAAATAGAGAACATGCCTACTTATTTTGTTATGGGATTCCCCTTCCTCGTCCAGAGCTTGTCCAAACTGCATGGACTTTGCTGTTGTAGCAAAAGGGAGGTGGGCATTAGTCGAGTCTGGTGTTAACACTAGATGCTGGGGTTTTGGATCAGTGTTGGTTCAACCATGTAAATTCCCCACGGATCAGGTGTAATACAATATTGCTAATGATAAAAATAAAGTAGTTAAGAAAAGGCAGTGCATAACTGCAACCATCAAAAACCACCAAAGCATTTCAGGTTGTCAGTTGTCTTGTGTATTGTAGCCATTTACAGTTAAATATATAACGGCTGTTTTAAAATTATACCCCTGTATGGTTGGGGATTGAAAGGATGCTGTGATATTAGTTCAGCCAGGACTTCTGGTTCAAAGGTCATAGAAAAAGGATATTAGATGACATACTAATAAAACCTACCATGCAGTCTTTAGCTTTCCTATGTCCATAGGATGGTTTTTTTATAAAATTCCCAATTTTGACATGTTGAAGTCAAAGAAAATAAACACGAGTTCTGTGTGGTATATATCTGAGGATTATTCTACAACTCAGATTACCTAAATGTGCCTTATTTACTAGTAGTTCAGCTGTGTCCCATTAGAAGACGAGTTTTGTTCTTGTTAACCATTCTTTTAAGTGCTATTGAAACATCATAGCAACCCCAACTCTTACCATGATTATCTCAGCGTAGTGTCTCTGACCCTTTATAAGGGAACCATTATTACTTGAGTCTTTGTTCAATGAAGTTTAGAAGCCACCATGACTTTGTAGACTGTCCATCACTGCAGTACCTATACCTAGAATGTCTCTCCTGTGATATGTAAAACATTATAGCAATGATCTGGCATTAAGATCTTCATCCATAGTTTATGTAGGGCATTTGTAATTTAAGTTTGTCTAACTGCTTCAACATTTCTATTATTTTCTTTTTTTTTTTTTAAATGAAATAAAATCTGTGTTTCCAGAAAAGGTAAAATATAAGTGTAACTGATGATGCCTCTTTGGCTGAATGAGTTTTCTTTGGGGGTTGGGAGGAAAGTAATCCAAGGTAAATATGTGCCTACTTGTATACAGATTCACTTGCTTTTCCTTTAAAGCAGGCAGGTAGCTAATTTACACTTAATACTGCCATAGAGATTTTAAGTCCCTTTTATCTGATCTCTTTAAAGTCTTTTTAGTGGTTTGAATAGATCTATAACTAGTGACAGCATTCAGGGCTCTTTTTAAATTAGTAGAATCACGCTTGCTTCTGTCACATACAGACCTGAGCTGTATGTAAAATCAGAAAAGTGTATTCAAATTTTTACCATGAGGAACTTGGTAACATGTTTCTCTGATCCTGTTTGAGCTATACATTTCAGATTTTATAGTATCCTTTGAAAGAATAGCTGTCATAGAATCACAGAAGTGTTGAGATTAGAAGGGACTTCTGGAAGTCACCTTGTTCAATCCTCTCTGCTCAAGCAGGGATATCTAGAGCCAGTTGCCAAGTGTCCAGATGACTTTTGAATATCTGCAAGGATGAAAATTCCAGGGCCTATCTTTTCATTGTCATATTACAGCATGAAGCTGAGTCAGGGGAGGTTTAGATTAATATCAGGAAAAAATTTCTCACCCAGAGAGTGGTTGAGCACAGGAACAAGTTCCCCAGGGAACCGGTCACAGCATCAAGCCTGACAGAGTTCAAGAAGCATTGGGATGACACTCTCAGGCACATGGTGAGACTCTTGAGGTTTCCTGCATAGGGCCAGGAGTTGGACTTGATAATCCTGATGAGTGCCTTCCAAATCAGCATATCCTATGATTCTGTGTTCATCTCCAACCTGACTGCATGCTTTTTTCAGGACTGTACTTCATTTATTCCTTTTAGATGAATGGAAAATCAAAAGAGAGTGAAGATCCTTCTCATAAGGCAAAGAGGGAAAGATGGTAGGGATGGTATTTTCCCATGCTGCAGAATAGAATGTCACTTGGACTTCATGAGCATTATTATATGCCCCCTTTCAAATCAACAGATGTCTTGGGTCTGATTTTACTGTCCATCGTGAGACAGCAATTCCATCTTTTATTTCTGTCTGCTTGAAAAAAAAAAAAAAAGAAAAAAAACCAATAAAAAGAATTTGAATGGGATTAGATAGAGAGCTTGGAAGTGTTGTAAGGTACAGTTGTAATTTTATGCATTTAAAATAATAGTTGGTTTAGCACTTATATGTGCTATCAAAGTTGTCAAATATGCAAAAGTACTAAATTCTCTATAACTTATTTTTAATCTGGTTATATATGGTGTTTCCATGAAAACAGTATGTAAACTTAGAAAAAGTATATTTCTGTGAAAACAATGATGTAAACTTAGACTGAATAAAACAAAACAAAAATAAAGGCCACTATAACCACATGGTGTCCTTGTATAATCATAAATTCAATAATTTGTTAAGTAAAGACAACCAGTTGTTTATATTTTGGCTCATTAGGCTTACGTGAAGAGTATAACAAATACTGAGCTTCTGTATTATTATCAAATATAACTTATTTGTCCCTTATGATAAATACCACTTTTTGGGAGTGTTACCACATTAAACAAAAATAGCTTTTGCTCTTAAGCATGCAAGTAGAAAGGCCAATAAAAGTTATTACGAGCTTTAAAAGAGGAAAGACTGTGGCATTTTATGTATTTTATGACTGTCTTAAGTTCTGCTTCCCATGAAAGCAAGAGGCTTGAATAAGCCTAAACTATATTTTCTCCATCTTTCTAATTCAAATGAACTGCATAAAAGTGTAAAGAGGCTGAGTTTGCTGCTGAACAGTCAATCCAGAAATGCTGCTGAATTTTTTTTTGTCTCATGATTTGGGTCAGCTAACTCAGAGTATGTGAAAAGCTGTGTGACCACTATTTGCCACCCTATGTTGCAGGTGCAGGGTGGAAATTTCAAAACAGATGTCAATGAAAACACTGCTCTGAAATGCTGTTTTTATTTTTCCATTTGAGGTGTAACATTCATAGCTAATTTTATGTTCCTGTTATGTCTGCCCACATGTGTGTGCCCACATATGTGCATCATTGGCTTTAGAAGGCCTCGAGCAATAGTCTTGCTGCAAGAAAGGAGAAAGAGTAATAAACTTCCTATGTGACTCCTACATGTGTCTTGCATGGTATAGTATCATATTGACATTGAAAAGAAAGAAGGGGATGGATCCTGGAATCTTATTTTGCAAATGGCAGTGATCCAAGGTATTGCCAATATTGTGTATGTTCACTTTAATCACATATAGCACCGCTTATTTCTCCTTCATGTTAAGGGGAGCTCTGGTACTAGTGTGGACAGCAGAAGACTTACTTTTCTTTAACAGAATTGGAACTTAATACACACATAGAAAGAATTTTGGTTAACCAATTGTGCTTTCTTTAGCTCAGGTGTAGCATAGTCTAAAATAATTGAATATGAGATGGGGCAATGTGGTGAGATCTACTCTTGGGGTAGCAGAGAAGATACCTTATCTTTCTAATGAAGAAAGGGTAACGAATATCTTTTCAAAGTCAAGAAAAAACCCAAATGGTCATCCAAACCCCACTGTTCTAAACCTTATGTGTGTGAGTTATTAAAAAATTTTCCTGGTCTTTTAAAAAAATTATACTGTTATGAGATTCTTGAAAAGAAAACACACTGCTATTCTTAAGTGGTGTGTGCTTGGTTTTAAAAATCACAATCAAAAAGAACCCCAAATCCCCAGACTTCATAGAACTTCCAGGTCATATTATTTTAAAAAAGGTTGTTTAGGTTTTACATAAAGTGAAGTCTTAAAGATTTTCCTCTTCTAATAAATAAAACATAGGTATACTAAAAACATCTTAAACACCTATTCCCTTATAAATTTAAAATGAATTTGTTGTCTGGAGTCCTGTGGCTGTGTAAAGAAAAATAAAACTATTATATAACTGTTTAACTCTTTACTGCAACATAGATTATAGGTATAACAGGAATATTTCTGTATCACACATTAAGAAAAATTCTCTTTCTTACTTTAATGCACACCTATTCTATATTAAAAGGGAGATTTTCTTTTTTCTTTTGGTAATAATACATTATTTTATTCAAGGAGTAGAATATATTAGCCCATTAACTCTGTCTTAGTATGTTACTAGGTAAAAATCATAGATGTATCACTTGGTTTCAAATCATGGCCTTTTCTAACACTGTGTTTTGTAGAGGGTGAGACGGGTTGAAACAGTGGCTTAAAATTATGTACCAGGTGTAGATATGTGTTCAGACATGGGCTCTTTCTGTCAGGTTTCCAGCATTCAAATTCTTCCTGTGGCTAACCCTTTCTGCCACATGGCTCCTTGTTTGTAGTCCCTGACTCGTCTTTTCTAGTAGATATTCTAGGTGGTCACATAGGAAGGGAGACTACTCTGGGTTTCTACTGACAAAGCAAAGAAGGGGACAGGCTAATAAGCTTGTGATCATGACCAAAATTACAATACTTTTTCATGTGCTATCTAGTGTTTGAGACGGCTGAATTATATTAGAATGCTATGAGCATACAGGACAGAGGTTAAGGTATAAATTAGGTGAAATGAGCTCTGTAAGGATCCCAGAAGGCCCTTTAACTGGCTTAAACAAGCAAATCCCACTAAACATGATGTCAAGAGGAACTGTTAGAGTTTGTTTAGTGCTTCTCATTAGTCTGTTTTATGGTATTCTTGGAAAAAAATATCCTGGTGCCATCACCCCATGGAGGTTCTAAAGGATAAAGTGAACTATGTAATAAAGTAGATAAAGTAGAAGTATGTTTAGGATGATGTTGGAAATGTAAATAGATCTTTATTTATATTCGCTTTCTTAATAATCAAGAATAAGAATAATACACAGGGAGGTACTTATCACAGTCATCAGCAACACAGGAAGAAAGGTGTTTATGAGGCGGGTAGATTCATCATAAGCAGGTCAGAATCATGTAATAACCAAATAAGGGCATGAAATCCAAGCTGGGAAGAATTCAAAATCTGGTAAAACTGACAAATGTGGTACACTTGGCTTTAAGGTAATCATTAAAACATATTCACTTTTTCTATCCTAGTGACTGATCACCACAAGGGATTTCTTATCGGGTTGGTGAAGTGTGTATGTCACCTAAATTATTTTCCCAAGCCTGTGAAGGTGATCAGTATAAGAATCAAACTTTCTTTGCTTAGTCAATGCTTAGTTAAGATATTGGGTTCTGAAAAAAACCCTGTATCTTTTGGGTGGAACTTGATAGACTGTTTCTAATTTGTATTTTGGTAATCACTTTTCTGCTATGTTTTCTCTAAGCTAATTTAAAAATGAGTCAAGGTTCTGTGGTTCAGTAGAGTTTTAATGAATTTAATGTGGTAGTACTTTGCTTAGGGACTAATCAGGGAAAGTGGACAAAACAAAATATGAACATCTCTCTAGTGCAATTTAAAAATTTAAATAAAATTAGGCAGACTACATAACTCTTGAAGCAAGATATTTATTATATGGGTAATGGAGAATATTTTTAATGTGCAAGCCTTTAAACTAAACAAACTGTAACATGCATTTAAATAGTGTATGAAAAATTCTCACTTCTTGAACGTGTCTATTCCAAGGCTTAACTTGGAGGTTAAAAATGAGTAGTTGTGTTTCCCTGTGCTATTGTTGAATACTAGGAAAAAAAAAAAAAGGTGAGGAATCTGTTGCGTTGACAGAAAAGATAAATGTTTGATGAATGTTGATGAATAGATTAATAAAAATACACTAAAATACTGAGAACACAGTATTGCATTGGTGGAATACTCTTACACTGAAGTTTCCTCTTGCCATTTTTCTATCGAGTTTATCATCTAATGAAAGTTTAATATCTAATGATAGCCAAGTAATTAATAGGGCTAAAGAGAGACAAATAATCATTTACTCTGTTGTAGGGTTAAAAATGAAAGTAAAAACAGTCGAGCCTTGGTACGGCGGCTTCACCTTGCGATGGCGGCCCCGGCGGCTGCTCCCGCTCCGGGGCTGCCCGGCCCCACGCCCGCATGGGTTTCGGTGGCCCTTTTCTCCCCCCCGGCGGTGCGGCATGGACGACGGGCGCACTGCGTGCCGGCGGAAGCTACTGCTGGGGGTGCGGCTCCGGCCCAATGCAGAGTCCCGGCGTGGCACGGCCCCGGCTTCACTGAGCAGCGCAGTGCGGACTTACTGGTGTGGGCAGCGCTCGCGCTGTCCAGAATCGCCGCGGGAGGCGCGAGCCCGGTCCCGGGCTGGGGTCGGCCATGGCCCCGCTCCGAGCCCCAGCCAAGCCGCGCTTGGTCGGCTGGGGCGGGGCCTTAGCGCGGGGTGGCACGGAGAGGAGCCGCTGGGCTCCGGTTCTTGGGGCTTGCCCTGGGGCCGGTGCTTGAGCAGGGGTGCTCCCTCCGCCCTTCTCCGTGGGCCAAGGGAGGCGGCGCCGGGCAGGGCCCTACGCAGAGCTGGTACCGGACCTGGAAGCACTGGTGCCACTCGGTCCGGCGCCGCTCAGCGGGAGCGGCGCCAGAACACGATTCTGGCTGGACGCTGCCATGTTGTCGAGCATGCGAACCAACCATGTGGCCATTGTGGGCTGGCGGTGGGGCAGCGCCAGCAGCAGCGCCAGCCCAGCAGCGGCGCTGGGGCTGCGGCGGCTGCAAAGCGGCAGCAGCGGTTCGTCCCACTGCACTGGCACTGCCGCCCGGCTCTACAGGCGGCAGCGCCAGCCCGGCGGTGGTGGCCACATGGAGGCCAAATGGAGGCCGCCATGAGCAGGAAGTGCCCTCCCGGCACACATATCACTTCCGGGTGGTGGCAGTTTTTTCCCATGAGCAGCTGCGTGCCGGGACGGGCCCCGGGGTGCTGACCAATCATAAACGAGGGCCAGCCTTAGGGCCCACCCACAGATGGGCGGGACCAGAATCCCCCGATAAAACGGCCGCGCCACTGACATTTGGTCCTCTTTGGACCTCGGACACGGCAGAAGTAGCATCGTCTCTTGTTTTCACCGGGATACAGCCCACGTGAAGACTGAGTCGGGGATTCTGCTGCGGCGGTCTGGTGAGCAGTTTTGGGGAGGGGGAGCCATTCTTTTGAGCACATCTTTCGTGATCAGTTTTCTTTCTTTCTTTCTTTCTTTTTTCCTTTTCTATTTATGGTGGAGTGGATTTCCTTTTCTCGGAATTGCATTCCTCCTCGCAAATTTCTGGGAGGCGGATTTTCTTCCCTCGAGCAGGAGGGTTGTTCCTTCCCTTTTGTTTTTTTTTCTTTTCTTTTTTTCTTTTGTGGTTTTTCCTTTCCTTTCCCCCGGGAGGCAGGTGATCTTGTGGTTATCTGTAGCTATTCCCTGGGGTCCAAAGGCCACACCTTTTCTTCTATCAGCACTAAATCCCTCCTTGGGCTAACGAGAAGGGGAGGGAGGGGGTTGCGTGCAGGTTCTAATTGTCTTGAGTTTTTCCTTCAGTCAAAGCCGGGCAGAAGCTCACGTTGCTAAGGGATTTCTCAGAACAGCCACGTGTTTTCTTCTAATTACCCCGGAGTCTCCTGGGGGGCCCAGAGAGAGACAAGCTCTATCTCCAGAGCGCCCTCGTCCCAAAAACGGGCCCTGGGAAACTTAATTTGTTTGTCTGTTTTGCACTTTATTTGTCAGGTTTCTGTGTTTGCGCAAAATAAATTGTGATATTTGGTGTTTTCTTCATTTTGGGGTGTGTTTGTGACTTCTCTCAGAATCTCTTATCCAAAATCGCTGAATTTGTGGTAAAACCACCACAACTCTTACATGTTGAGCATCACATTACATGGTGATGCTCAATAACAATGGTTGGCTTATAATTAGATGATAATTTCTCTTGATGAGACTCTTTCCAGTATTGCTTCTCCTATTTAGCAGCCTCTGCCTTTTACTGTGTTACATGTGGGAGACTGGAAAGTGAAGCAGCTTCTCTTATTTCAGCATTACCTGGTTGTGACACTGTTAGCTTTTTCTTTTATGGAGTCTGCTGTGCTGACCAAGCTGGAAAATTGAAATACTGTCTTTGGTATTGGGGAGGCGATGGAGGAGTTTTCTCTAATTATTTCAGGATATCTCTGTGGCAGAGTTTATTCTCAGTTTCATGTCCTGCCTCGTGTGGGCATGCTTCAGTTCTTCAGGCAGAGGCAAAATGTTGCCCTAGAGATAATGAAGTTTTAAATTAGGGTGAAAAGCCTGGAAGTCTAATGTGAATTAACAATTAAACAAAAAACCCAATACCTATCTTTTTTTTTTTTTTAACACTTTTAGTATCTCCAAAATAGTGTTGTTTAGGTTATTCCCTATTCACTTCTTGTTGAACCAATCTAATTCACTGTGCAGTAGGACCCTGCAATTTCATTGCACAATAAAGCAAAATTTTAAACAAGGTACAGAAACAAACTTTTCTGGCTAAAACTAAAGTGCTGAGACTCGGTTGCAGTTTGGAGTAAAACTAGTACAAAATGTAAAAATTTAAGATTGTAACAAGTAAAGGTAGATTATATGATGTAGCTTCCAGGTGTAGGCAAAGTTTCTTGAGTTTTCAACTGTTCCTGTGCAACTTGGTTGTATGTGAGGGATGACCTGTGGAGACTGTTTAAAGTAAGCCACAATTCTACAACTCTGCTTTTTAAAGCAAAATTACCAATCATTAATTAAATCATTTAATGAATAATCAGTCTTGCACTTTTTAATAGCTAAGCATTTTTCATCTACTAGGAAATCACACTGGAAAGTATCAGATAAGTGTCTCTTTAAGTTGTTTATTGACAGAATAAAGATATTTACGGGAGACTTAATACAGCATTATGGATATGAAGAATTAGAATTAGATATGAATAATTAGAATCTAATAGTTTTTCTTGAAATAATATTTTATTCAGGAAGAAAAAGAAGGTCAGTTTGTCTTTGCAGTAGGAACAGTCAAATATTTTCTGAATTATTGATGTTTAAGAAACTTTTCTGGAAAGCTGCTGCTCAAAGTTCTTATTGCAGGAATATTTTTCCAACTAGGTGGTCCACATTAATGTGTTGTTTTGGTTTTTTTTTTTCCCCAAGAAAATCTGCATCCGCATTTTTTGTGGGAAATACTTTCCTTGCAAGTATCATCATGATACTCTAGATATTTTATTGTTCTGATATTTCAGTTTGGTTTTGTTTTTATTTTGAAAACTTTCATCCTGTGAATGTATTTAATTTCATATTTCAAATGGATGAAGCTGCTGTAAAAAGCTTTCGAAGATGGATATATGAGCTTGATATATGTCTGCAATAAAACAAGAAGTCAAAAATGTTTTCTGGAGCGCGAAGAAGTAGAAAAGTGGAGGTGAAGTTTGATTATCTTAAAATTGTCAAAATGTAATTCTGATGGAAGGACGTAACTATATGACTATATGTTCTTTTTTGGGGTTTTTTTTTTGGTTGGTTTTTTTTTGTTTGTTTAAATTGCAAATATAAGCTGTCTTCAACAGGGGCAAGCACATGGGTTTCTCTTGACTGCAAAAATTTCAACATTACTCTCTGGCACTTCAGTTGTCTCAAAGATTTTCAGGAACCCATTTGTCACTACGCTGGGTGATGACAAACCAAACCTATTTGTCACTGTGAGTGACAAATAGTGTGCACCACTAGGGACTTCTTGGCTGTATTTCATTTGTAGATCACAAAAGCAATAAGGTGTATTTGAAATTCCCCATGAAGAGTGAATGATGGACTTGCTACGCATTTTATTTTTATACAGTACTATGGTAATTCTGTATAACATATAAACATAATTGCAAACAAAAAGTTTACAACACTTTTTTTCTTAGAATTTTCAAACTATGTTCATAAATCTTTTGAGGGAAATGTAGGATTGAGGTTTCTTACTCTGAATTAAGACACTGGAAGAAAAACCCAAAAGTTGTATTTTGCAGCCACTGGCATGAAATTTACAGAAGAATATTTCTATGGTTTATTGACATGAAAAAATTCTCACCTGGAGAGGTAATATCATAGTATACATGTTATAAAAATACTTGAAGAACAGAAGTCTTATAGTAGAGTCAACATTAGGTCTCAAAGCAGTAAGAGCTGCATTGATTATATCACACAACAGATTTGGCCGCTTTGTAAAGTCTGAGGCTCTATCAGAAATCAAAGACATTGTTGGTTTTGTTCTGTTTGTTTATATTTTAAGTCATCTTGCCCTCTATTCAAAGCTCTTCAGGGTCTTGGCATTGAATTTGGCTTCGAATTTGTTTTGTTTAATTTTCTTTAATATTTGAAATATTTCTATGTATAAAGAAAAAGCTTGAATCTGAAGAGCCTCTATCCTCTTGTACTCTCTATTTAATGCATGTTGAATATATGGAACTCTTATACAATGTGGTTTAATGGTATTATGAGAGTTGCACTACATTAAGAACGAATGCTTTTGTCCCATTACAATTACTTGCACGTTCATACTAGAACATTCTCTGCCCTGTGGGTTTAAATACACCTTCTCTTATTGGCCTAAAACATCTTCCACACATAAATTATAAGCTGGACGTATATAAATATATGTTTAAATGCATAAATTCACCTTGCAAGTGCTGCATTTTAGTAATATTGTCATATGGAAAAGGCTGGAAGACACACAGTTTTTCAGTATGCTAGATGAATATTTTTCTTCTGATAAATCTCATTCTGAAGTTCAAGTTCTTCAGCTCCATAGAGAGATGATCTGTTACTGGAGTATATAGTCAGCTTTATGGTGATAATCTCAGTTACTTAGTATTACTACAAGACCATCATTTTACCTGTAACATATTCTTCTATCTAAAACATACTTACCGTTGAATATTGTGGTTTAGGTAAACTTTTAATGAGAAAGAAGGAAGAACCAGCTTTCAACTGAAGTGCTGTTATACTCTTTTTAAAAGTCAGTCTTTCCTTTAAGTTTTTTTTCCCTGTGAATCTTGGAATGCAAGATGTCCTTAGCTGGGCTAAAAATAGAAAAAAAAAAATGCTCTTCTACAGAGAAAAACTTTTGTCTCGGCGAACAATAAATCTTCAAATTATATATTTAGCAAAGAGCTCATTTTATTTGCTTGTAGCATCTTCATTCAGTTGATCCTGAACTCACTCACAGTAATTCTACTAAAACAGTTAAACTGATAAACTAGACTTTCATCTTTTTTCCCTAAAATGTGTTGCTGAGATGCTACCTAAGGATGATGCAATTTTTTCCCATTCTGATACAACTGTGTCAGTGAATAGAATAGAATCCTCACATGGGATTTCATTGCTCTCATTAATAAAAGTTTAAAATATAACTATTAGTGGTTTTAACTACTAATATTCTTTTCCAAAATGTGGATCAGTTCAAGTAGGGAGAGCCTTCTTTGATAACTTAAATGTATTTCCAATCTAGTTATACTACACTGAGGAAATGGATTCCTAGGTAAAAATAGCATGTTTGTGTAACAGGGTACCTGTTCTGTGAACTCATGCTGTGTTGGAGCACTTATCTGCTTTTGGCATTCCACACTTCTTGCAGCCTGGAGCCTTTAGAGCTTTTGGAAGTCACAGGTAAGGGGGAAAATAAGAAGAAAGCTGAGCCTTGATTATTCCAGCAATAGTGGAATTAGAACTGTGGGGAGTCAGTGCTGAAGTCCACAATTGCTCATTTATTCAAAAGAAGTTGTGACTGAACAAGGTTTCCAAAGAAAATCTGAAGATGCCATATAATTTTTCTTACAGGACTATTGATTCTGATTTTTAAGTGAAATTGTGACACTATATTGCCCATCCTTTCAAGAACAATTTTTTCTTTTTTTTTTTTTTTTTTTTTTTTTTTTTTTTTTAGGGAAAAAAGGGAAAAAAAAGANTTTTTTTTTTTTTTTTTGATGTTCAGAGGATCAAAGGAGCAATGACTGCATGAGAGAGCCAGATGAAATACCTAAAAGTATGTCTGGAGGTTGGAGTTTAAAACAATTTGTGAAATATTGGTAAAGCGTGAAGATGTCATTAGGCTATACATGCATATTATAGGAAATAGGAATGTATCCTCAAAATTCAAGTCTTTTCTTTTTTATTTATCAGTTTCAACACAGGTGGGAGGTTATTGCCTGTAGCCTGAACAACAGCACTGCTCATCCTGCACTTAGCGTGTGAGCATTAATGCCAGAACAGAAACTGTCCTCTGGCCAGAACCAAAAAAAAAAACCCAAAAAACTAATCCATTTCTCAAACGTCCTACACTTAAGTGGCAAACGAATAAAAAGGGTATGTGTTGAAGGTTACATTATGACAGATAATTAAAAAGAAAAAAACCTTTGCACTAGATTTTCCTAACACTCTTCCACAGCATTTGATAGTGTTTATAGCATTATAATTGGGGAAGGGGTGAAAGGAAAAAAGATAAGTAAAAAGCTTTAGTGTCTGCTTTTTTATTTTGAGAGGACTACACTTTACTGCATATAAAGCTAATGGAAAACCAAATAACCTAGTAGTAAAAACAAAGCACATCTTCTAGGTCCACTTGAAATGAAGGGTACATCTGTCTTAGGTTGATGGATTGCTTCATTTCTTTGTAAAATTTCTGTATTGCATTTAAATAGTTCTATTAAATACTCTTAAAATAGTCTTTCATCAAACTGTAACTGCTCATGTGATATTGAAAGTAAAAGTACTGAGCAATTTGTAGGAGAAAAACAGAAATCTGAAATATAATATAAAGTGTCAATAACGTTTCCATTCATCACAAGTGACAAAGCCATGGTTGCAAATGTAATATATCAGAACTTGGATGTTAGAAGTTTCATAAGAGTTTCCCCATTGTTCCCCAAATCTAACAGGCAGCTTATGAAAAAAACCACTAATTAAAAGTATTGGTGCCTTTTCTGCAGCACTGAATTATGAGGTCATTACTATTTGTTAAAATACTTATACCACTCAAATATTCATAATTATCTATTGGGTTTCTTGCAGACAGGGAGATTATAATAATACATTTAGCTCTTGTTATTAGTGGGCAGTTTTCATCAGTGTTCTAGATTAGTCCATTACTCTGAGCCACAGCCACATCGACATAAATCACCAATGCAAATGCTAAACAAAAGTTCTCTGTGGGAAGGCCAGTGCTGGTTGCTTTACCTTCGATAGTTTTTTTCTTCTCCATTACTTGCAGCATTTTGAAACCTGGAGATGCAATTTCTCTTTCTATTGATTTTTGTTCTTTCGCATTTAGTAAGCACTGATGTAGATGGGGACCTGTGCACATACCTTTCCATGTGGTGATCTTGGAATATGCTGTAATGTTTCAATATGATGCTTCTGCAACTTGAGAATCTGGATGAGACTATGGGATATTGGATCTGCTTTCCAGGAGCATTTTATTTAGTAGGCAGCAAATTTTCTCATGAAGTGAAAGTAGATGTATGAAATGGAAAATCCATGGTTGAATCCAGGAGAAAATAGGCATGTCAACTTTTACAACAGAGAATTACCTCTTAAAATAGATAAACTTATTATAGAAGGGTTTTTTTCTGTAAAGAGTAGGGAGTAAGCAGTTAGTGTATAGAGGAAGTGGGAGAAAAGGTGGAAACGCAATGATAAAAATAAAGTGAAAAATTAATTTTTCAACACAGGATCTATTGAGGTCAATTGTGAATCTAAGTTAAGGAAATGGACCTCTGGTGAATGTACTGAAGAAGGCAGAGTTATGAAGTACTGCGATGACTTGGGGATGGTTAAGTGCATACTCTTCACACATCCTTTACATGTCTAGCTCTCATAGTCACTTTGGTCAAGCAGCACAGCTGTAGGAAACATCATTGTGCTTACACGGCTCTAGTGTGTCGTGGTTATTTTTTTCCTACATCTAAACAATACCGTGTTTAAGGATTTTTCCAGTCTGGAACAAGTGGCATAGTTTATGTGTTTTCATCTTGTTAAAGTTTTGGTAAATGAATGCATGATTTCTAGATTGCCTCTCTCTGAACTAGTAAAAAATTATGAATTTTCAGTAATTTATGATTCTATTCATTGCTTTTAATTTTAAAGAGTAGAAGTTAATGTGTGCCACGCGGTACGAATAGGAAAGAAACCAGTCTGTTAAGGACAAGGAATTGGAAAGAGGTTTAAAGCTGATAATCTGCTATCAGGTAAATAGCAGTGTAATGTGACATTGGGATTTCCTATGAGAAAAATAACTAATGTTCTAGCAGGACTGTCATAACAGCAACCACAGAAAATACTGTAGGATTAAGACAAAGAAATAGTAATAAACAAGAGGAGTAGGCGAAGATCGTGACTACTACTTTATAGTTTTGAATAAAAATTGTAAAGTGCTGTAGGTTATTGAAGGTCAGGTATTTTCAAGAAAAAATGGAAGTCCAGGGTGATTACTCCTTGCAGTTGCAAATGTGATACTGCTAGAGAGAATCTACAGTTTCTTAATCGAATTCAGTCTTGCAATATATATATTCCACAGAAGAGATATAAGACTTAGTTTGGAAATGTACTTTTTGTGTGGGGGTGTCTTGTTTTGGGGTTTTGAGGTCCTTTTGAGCTTGATGAGGATGGCTATTAAATTTGCCCTACTTCAACCTATCTAAATGCAGTCAAGGAGAAAAAAAAGTCTGCTATATGCTCTGACAAAAGTTAGACATTGACAGGGAGGATGAGCTACACTAACATTACTTGTTTAGTCTCAAGAAGTGGAAAAACTGCTTTATGTAGAATGGTTTAAAGGGGCAGTATAAAAAAAAATCTATTTTTTCATCAACATGGATATTCTTTCCATATATCAAAATAATAAAATGCCACGTGGACTTTTGTCAGTCAGGTTAACTCTCACTCATGAAGAATATTACTGACTTCCATCACGCAGGTGTATAGTTTTGTGTTCAATAAGAGGAACAAAGATTATACTCTTCATATTTCACCTCTTAAATGAGAATATTGCTTCTATTTCTTAGGGTTCATTGCTGAGTGTAATAATAGCAAACAAAAATACTTTAAGAAAACACAGAACTGGAGATTAAATTATTCTCTCCTTTCTATGTCAAACATTGGCATAACAAGATAAAGTGGTATATGTACTACTAGACATGAGATACATAGATTCAAAACAAGTATTTTGAGAGTAAGTTCCATGAGATTTGTCATGAATCTACAGTCTAACACTTCTCAAATTCTAAGTACTATATGTGTCTAGTTATAGCATTTGACTATATAGTGGGTTGAAGATCCATATTTAGATACAGAGAAATGTTAGAGAACCAAAATCATGAAAACTTGGGTTAATGGAATGCAGAACAAAATTTCTTGATGGATGATGGTTAGTGACACTTGGTCTAATCCAGTCATCTGCTTTTCTTTAGAAACTACAATGCACTGTCTCCAGCTTGCAGACTGCCAAAACTAAAGATGCTATCTGCAGTGGGTGGCATGGCAAACCCCAGTGTCTCTCAGATGACTAAGACTTTATGGCATAGAAAAATGTTTTTCACTCTCGGCAGTTGGTTATAAAACCTCTATACATGATCTCCCCCTTCAATGTTATTACAGGTACTTAAGTACCTCTTTAGAAAGCAGAGAGGTATAAAATGGAATTGGGAACTGAAGCAGATACTAAGGTATTCTAACCTGTCAAAGTTAAAACCTTAAGTAATCAAGTTCATGTGCATGTGTCTGGATTTTATGGGTACTGAAAGCACCTTGAATGCACATGCACGCTCATTTTACCCACACAGCTGAAGTATAAAGCGGTAAACAAAGTAATGCCCTCTGTCCAAGTAAACTTTCTGCCTAGAGCTGTGAACAGAGTCCAGGTATTCAGAATCAATTTTCAGTGTTACAAATATATATTCTAACTAGAAGAGAGCTGTTCTGGTACTGACCTTGCTGTAACTATCCTGCAACAAGCCTTACAATTAAGAAGTGTTTGCTGGACTTTCATTTTCTCCAATTAAGCCTTTTTTGTTTGTTTTGTTTGGAGTTGTTTTTGTAGATGTTTTTTGTTTTAATTCTTTGAATGGATTTATGTAGGTTTGGGGTTTTTGCTTGTTTGTTTTTTTTTTTCCCCTTCTGGATTAAAGTGACTAGTTTAAGATAATCACCTTTATGAAATAATTTACTTCAATGGTGATTGAACAAACTTTTTATTGACAATTATTAGGTGCAACATAAACACTTATCCTTTTCTGTCTATGTAAATACCTAAAAATACTGATGGTGCATTCATATAACTTGGTCATTGAGCAGGAGAGAATCTGTCCTGGAATTGTACTTGCAATCACAGGCAGAGCCAGGTGGATAATCTTGTGATTTAGATGCAACTATGTGTAGGTTTTGCTGTTCAATTTTCCTCTGATTCATTGCTTATCACAAAAACTTTCACAAGACAGGAAGTTATAAATAACTTAAAATAAGACATGAAATTAGAAGAACTGTGATTAAAATGTGGGTATTTTCCAATTCCTGATCAACACAAATCATAATGCAGTGAATTTTGACTTTAAGAAGTGAGGTGGGGCAGGAACAGAGAAGACGAAGATTGACTAAATAATAATAACTTGCTGCACAAGGATGAGAAATAACTATTAAAACATATTAATAGAATTTACCTAGGTTGTTAGAAACCTTGTAAGATATGATTTCTAGTGAGTGGTATTCATAATTATGAAAGCAGTTATGAAATCTATTACACTATTTGCTTAAATGATGAGCATATACATCTATGGTTTTTGTGAAAATTTCTCTCTGGTGTAATAGATCC
>VYZS01101787.1:6649-27937 GCA_013400695.1 Neodrepanis coruscans | reverse complement strand
GCTCTAATGAGCTCTCATCCAAGTGGTGGTTAAATAACCCTTTCACCATCTCAAGCTGAGACAGGTCAGTTGCCATTGTTTCAGGCTGTATTGCTGGTAGCTAATCAGGGAGCCAGAGGCTTGAATTTTAGCGCTGGCTGGCAGATAGTCGCTAATATTCCAACCTGTGTGGCAATCAGCTGTGACAGGAGCATGAGCATGACCTTGGTGTCCAACCTACCTTCATGCTACCACCACATACCTCTGAGTGCAAACCCAGAGTAAGTTCAGGGGTTTTAAAAGTACTGCTGAGTGAAGAATCAATTGTATTCACCCACCTCAGAACCTTGGGTAAATACAATTTGTTTTCTCATGAGGTCTGCAGAAATTCAGTGAATTCCAATAATGCAACCTGGTACCTTTTCATCTTCAAAAGATGTCTGCACTGTTTTGGCACCAAAAATTGATATTTCCCTATTTCAAGCATAAAAAAATAAAGAATTAATGCTAAACCCTTGCTGGGAACACCATCTCTTTCAGGTACGAGCTGTGCCTATTTCCATGCTGAACAAATGGTTTAGGCTTGTTGAAGTAAATTAGTATTTCTTATTCTTCTTCAAGCTTGTGGGATCAGGATGTTAAAGAAATTACACAGTGGTTCAAGCCATTTTCCTGCTTTAAGTACTTCTGAAATCAGACAGTGATTAGGTGTTGTTCTGGGTCCAAAAGCTGGACCCTTCTCTCTCAGAGCTGAAAGACTTTAGCCAGTCCTCCTTGCTACATACACAATACAGTACTGCCCATTTTATACCATCAGATCACCATCCTGTATCAAGGACATTCAGAACACAGATCTTTCCATGTTTTGAGAACTGGGCACTTTTCCAGGCACACGCAACTCAACCCTGGAGAAATCACAGTGCTGTTTGTATGCAGAACAGGCACATACAGCTGGTTCAGTGTTCCAGCAACCGTGCACTGACAACCCTGTTATTGACCACCCATTTACTATACATCATTAATACTCTGTAGGCTTTCTAACACACAGCTTGTTCCCGCTCTCCCCTCTGTGTGGCTTTGATGCGTTAGACATGTAAATGGTGCTTTTCACGGCCACGTTCAGAGTGCTCACAGTTTGATTTGTCTGCTGCTGCATCAGTATGAGCTGGAAGCAAATAAAAATGGAGGCACCAGCTTCATTGTCAGCAGCATGCACTTACATGGACACTGTTGCCTGGATCCTTTTAGGGGGAAAAAAATATTGGAAATATCTTCTATGGTGTTTTCAGCCAGCAGAGGGGCAGGGCAGCTTTTTCTCTTGCTAGCAATGTAAAAAATCCCCATTGTAATATCTAGTGCTTATTATCCTTCTTGATAGCTTCCTGCTATCCTACTACAGTTAGTATAATCAAGCATATCTTTAGTGCAATGTATCTTTCGCATGTGCAGCCTGCCCTTAAGAGAGGGACTCTGGTTGAATATGCTAGAAAACATCTCAGAAGTTTAAACTGTTGCACTTACTCAGCCATGTGCAAATATTTTTCTCCACTCCTATTTCCCCTTCCATCTCTGAGCAAGTCCAGACCACTGCATGTCCCAAAAAACAGCTGAAAACACTCAAACCCACAATTACACAGTCCCACAGCCAACTGGCACAACAACAAGTCACACCAATAAGAACTATGGGGGGAAATTAAAGTTCAAATGCCCAAAACAAGTCAACCCACAGCTAAGTTGAATAATTTCAAGGGCAGGTCTAAGATGAACATATCAGCACAAATATTTTGATGATCTCAGTTAAGAGACTCCACCTCTCTCCCTCTTCAGGACCACAAACAAAGCTAGGTCACTGCAAAAACATTTTGAACTGAAGTAGTCCAGCAGGAGAACGTACCCTTCCTTGGGGTTTTAACTTTTTAAGCCTTAGAAAGCAGAAACATTTATAAACAAAGCTTGGATAAAATCAATATATTTAATAGGATTTTTTTAACATTCTCTTTTAAAGCTAACTGTGATAGAGCTTAATGTCATCCTCAGGGTGCTTTTTAAGCCTGATACTGAAACCCAGGTGATGCACAGCTGAGGACACCTTTTTTTGCCTCCTGTATGTTGAATCCTGGCATCCACTGGAAAACTGAAAACAAGCTTGGAGGGGGGGACAAAGTGACTGGTGGCACTGCCTGTGCCATGGGTGACAGATGTACAAGAATTTGAGGAGAGGGAGAGATATAATTACATTTCTGCAACTATAATTACATGTATTTCACACAGTTTAGCTGATGTCATGTGGTACAATAGTTGCTGTGAAGAATACTTGTTTATTAAGTCATTTATTGCATAATAATTAACAGCTAATCACTTGTGAGTTAAGATGCTCTGGGAACATACCCAATTCACAGTCTGTGCTGCCTCCTTTGAGGAAATCACACTATTTAGACAGTGCTTCTCACCCTCACAAGCTGTCTCCTCTGCTCCATTCCTGCAGAGCCCCTGCTTGCATACACACACATCTGCAGATAATAACTATGTATGTAGCAGCAGCTCAAACAGAGAAATCAAACTCTCGTGTGATAGCACATGGTAGGCAGAGAGCCTCAGCTGCATCCTCTGGAGATGGAGCAAATAGGAAAACAGGCTTTTAGACCAGGATAGAAGAAAACATGCCATCTTCAGGCTTTCTTTTGAAGCTGTCGTTTGAACCTGTCACAGACATAGCTACACTTAATACATCCACCACACTTCCCATTGTGGCACAATGGTGCCTAACTGAAAACTGCTTCAGCCTCCCCATGCTGTCACTGTCTGTCATCAAACCTACATCACAGAACAGCTTAATTTGAAGCTTGCAGCCCTAAAGCTGCTCAGATGCCAAGCTACAGGCTTTCCAAGCCTTCACTCCCTGTGCTTGCCCCTTCCCTGCAATGACTATTTGCTTGTCTTGCTGCATGTCGGTTTGTGTGACCCCACCTGCATCTTCTCCCACAGCCCAGCCCTGACTGAAGTTGAGGGGTTTGAGATGAAGGCTCCATACATCAGGAATGGCCATCCCACTCTCTAAGTGGCAGCATTTGGGCTTTCAGACCACAATCGCTGGCTCTTGAAGGGCTACCCTGGAGGAAGTTCCATGGGAACCACTGCTCAGAAGTCTCAGAAGTGGCCTGAGCTTTCCAGATGGGACTTTCCACCACAATTCCCAAATAATTTCTTAGCCATATTTACTGCATTTTTTTTTTCCACTTGGGTGTCAATAAAATAGAGCTAAAAGTTTCTGCACTTGAGCTGATATGGCAAAAAAAAACTTTCTCCAGGAGGAATTGTCCTCACTTTGTAGTTATATTACAGCCTCACCAGCCTAGTGCCATTCAAACCACAGAATAAAGCCACATTTCCACATTTTCCCTGCTGGCAGCAAAGGTCTAGAAGTATGTGTCAGGGTTCAATGAGGGCTGTTCTCCTAAATCCACAAAGTCAAATGAGGAAATCTGATCTTCTGGAGATCTCTCTCAGCATGACAATAACTTCAGCAATACCCCTGCCTTTACTAAATGGCTGAAGTTGACAGCAGCAAAAACACACGAGTGGCATCCCAGCAGGCTGTGAGTACCCACATCCCTTTCCCAGCTTTTTCCTGGTTGTAGGAAAGAAAACCAAACCCATTCCAGCATCTCCCTTCACAGTGATTCTCCCCACACATTATTTGTTGCTTTTACTACTCAGGTTAAGGTACAGCCATGGCCACCACATGTTGAAGGAGATGTCTCCCATTTTTTCTGATGAGGTAGGTGCAAATGGCTGGACTGCCGGTTCTTCACAAGGAACTGCCTCTACAATCTTCTGCCCTAGCTTGGTGATGTGTATTCAAGTGCTCTGCACCTAGATGAGGCATGCTCTACCTGCTTCAAAATCCAGGAAGAAAACAGTCAGATGAACTTGAAGCATTTGGGAAGAATGCGTTCAATCAGGCTTAGTAAATGTCTTAAAAAAATAAAACTCAGCTGTTATTCAAATAGTGTTCCCCTCCCCTGCAGCTTCTAGGACATGTCCCAGTCTCCAAGTAAATCGTAGACCCTCTGAAACCTCTGCACAGACCACAGTCATGCAGCAATAAAGCATGAGAGAACAGTTCCTGCTGCCAAAAAAACCCCCACATTTGTGGTGGCCTATAAATCAGAGTGTGTCATTTTGTATGGCCAAGGGCTGTGAGCAAGCAGAATGCTGCACAGGAAGGTGACAGATTCATTTTGGATGTCAGAAGCAGCAGAGCTTCCAAACTCTGACCGTAGTGACCAAATTGAGATTTGCAGATCCAGCAGATTTATTTTGTTTTGTTGTCTATTAATTCATTCCAGTGCAGATGGGAGAGAAGATGCCAATACCCTGATCTGCAAGAGAAGGAATTCGGGGTAGATGCCTCCTCAGCATCTGATAACACAAAGCACTGATAACACAAAGGTGGGAGGAGTGGCCAATACCCCATAGTGGTATGGGACAGTACACAGAAGTACTGGGTGTGCAGTATGGGAATACCTCAGAGGGCTGTACAGCCCTTCAGAAGTAGCTCAACAGGTTGGAGAGATGGGCAGAGAAGAACTGCCTGAAATTCAACAAGGGCAAATGCAGGGTCCTGCACCTGTGGAGCAAATACCTCTCTGCACCAGTAGAGGCTGGAGGGAAACCTACTGGAAAGCAGCCCTGCAGGAAAGGACCAACAAGCTGTCCACGGGCCAAGAGTGTGCCTTCATGGCTAGGAAGGCCAGTGGTATCCTGGGGTGCATTAGGAAGGGCATTACCAGCAGGTCAAGAAGGGTGATCCTGTCCCACCCCACTACTCAGCTCTGGTGAGGGTCACCTGGAATGCTGTATCCAGTTCTGGGCTCCTCAGGACAAGAGAGACATGGAGCTCCTGAGGTGGGTCCAGCAGAGGACAACAAAGATGATTAAGGGACTGGAGCACTTCTCATATGAGAGAACTCAGCTCAGGGCCAGGAGCACCTCCTCCCCCTCCTTCTGCACTGACCTTGGTGTCCACATTGTTGTTCACATGTTCTCACTCTGCTCTTCTCTGGTGACCATCTTCACCTAATCTTTTTTTAACTTCCTTCTCAAATATGTTATCACAGAGGTGTTACTTCAACTACTGATTGGCCTGGCCTTGGCCAGCAGGGGGTCCAGCCTGGAGCCAGCTGGAAGTGGCTCTGCTGGACATGGGGGAAGCTTCCAGCAGCATCTCAAAGAAGCCTCCCCTACAGCCCCCCCCCATCTGCTGCTACCAAAACCTGGCCACAGAAAACCCAATACACTGGGTTACAGAGCACACTACAGCTGTACTAAAAGAGGTGGCCTCTCACACTGGAGCACAGCATGAGGCTCACCTCACTCCTGGAAAAGCCAGAAAGAAAGCAGAAGCACCAATCTGCCCATCAGTTGGTTGGATTTGGGATCCAAATCTTACCTTACTGGGAGTGGAGTTTGCAGCCTCAAGAGCCCTTGAGCCCACTTCATGGAGCCAAGGAGGGAAAAGGGGAGATGGTGACTGGCCAAATTCAAGGCCAAAACAGTGACAGTATTATTTTAGTCCCTGCTGCTTTACTTTAATCTCAGTGAAGAAAGAAGCACACTGTGCAAACCCATTACTGGTTTCCTTCTCTTTACAATGGAAAATTACACCCACTCATCTGCCTCCTAGGGAGATGTTTGCATTTAATTCTCTGCTATTTGCAAAATACCTTGAAACCAACCATTTTCTGTGTGTGGTTAAGAGCTGATCACTCCTGTATGTCAAAGGAAGCCGTGATCAGGGTCTCTTTTTCTCTAACCTTCAAGCACCCAAACTTGCATGGCACTAAACAGTTCCAAAATGAGCTGCTGTTGAGAGGAGTATGTGCAGGAAAGCGTTAGTTCTGCTTCACATATCTCTGTGGCAGGAGGGCCCCATCAGCATCAGCTCATTTGCTGGAGAGCAACGTGGTCACAGCCCTGGCAGAGGGACACCTCAGCTGCCAGCCAAGAGCAGGGGATGCTTGTTTATCATTCTCAGTGCAACTAACATACTCTCACCTGATTTTTCACAGCACTGGCATTTATAATGGTCCATTGTGTGTTGCAGCCCTTTCCTTTGGCAAATCCCTCTCCCTGTGGCAAATGTTGCTTCTTCCTCAATTCCACAGCTAAGGTAAAGGAACTGCCCTGTTGGTTTTTTTTTTTCCCCAGTGGGTGGAGAAGGATAGAAAAGTCATTCTAGGGAAAGATCCCAGGGTCCCATTTTGACTTCTTCACCAGCATTCTCACCATTTCCCTGCGAAGAATCACAGCAGGGCCTTTCTAGCCATTTTTAAGCTCGCTCTGGAGAGCAAACCCTGAGCTGGGCATATGCACATGCAAGCGCTGCTTCATTCAACCCACACCTTCATGGCATGTCTTGGCCAAAGTTGCTCAACAAGTGCAAGGAGATTGCCTACAAGCTGCACTAAGTGATCCTATTTCACTCGAGGATCCCCAGGTCCCACATCTGGCAGCATCTCCAGGCAGCTGCAATCAGCACTTTTCCTGGGTTTTTGGTGGCAGACAGCTCCCTCCAGTGGGGCATTTGCTACCACGACATTCACAACTTTTTTCCGCAGAGGAAAGGGGTTATTCAAATTTAACCCTCCCCAAATAGACAAATGGAGAATTTACCAGCCTTCAGCTGCCAGACAAGCTGGGGAGGCAGCTGTACTTTACAGCCAGCCAGGACTATTGAGGTGGTGGTAGTGCTTTTTGCAGCCAGAATCTCAGCAACCAGCATCCAATGCAAGCACTAAAGATGCTGTCCCCATCATTCAGTGAGTGAGGGCCAACCTGCCATATCCTGACCAGGGTTCTCACCAACATTTTAAGTTCTGGAGGTGTTGTTCAGTCAGGCTGGAAGAAACACCCCACATTCTCAGGTCATGATAGGGCTTCCTATAGAGTTCTGCCTTATGGGCAGAAGAAAGCAGACAGCACCGAGCAAGTTGCAGAAGAACTTTTAATTTCTTAAATTAAGCACCAAAAATCATTTTTAAGGAAATATGTTTAATTTTCATGTGCTGACAGCTCTATGCAACTCTCTATCAGGGTAAATTGGCAGATGTACAGTGGCACAGAGCAAGCACTTTGTTTCCCAAGTTGAGTATTAAAAAATTATATTACAAGACTAGGAACACTGTTGGGGGATATTCATAGTCTATAAAACTCAGCAGAAGGGTTTGCACAGCCAGTGGCTTTTGTCAGCTGGGAAAGAAAGGAGCAACTGCACAGGTCACTACTGAAGCCACAGGGGTCTTGGTAGAGACCTGAAACTCACTCAGAACCGGGGAGACTGTTCCAGAAAGAACTAGCACACCTGGCCAGGGTGGGCACGGACAGTCCACAGCCACTCGGGGGGCCTGGCTCGTAGCTTCAGCTGAAAGGGGTCCAATTGCAGGCACTCCCCCAGGTCATGCAGCTCCATCTCTGGCTCCTCCATGTCCCTCACTGATGGCTCCTCAGGGCCTCGGCTCCTCTTGGAAGGCCATCCCCCCATGGCTGTCACACAGATGACACCAGCAGACACCAGCATCAGCAGGCCAGCCACGATGGCTGCCCCCAGCAGGATGTCAGTGTGGTGGAGGAAGAAGCTGATCCCTGCCAGAGAAAGGCCACAGCCTCATCCTAAGGGCCAGTGCCACAGAGGCCCCCGCTGTGCTCACGAAGTCCCCTCCATCATCACCACAATGCTCTGGGGCAAGACCTGGATGTGTGGGCCCTTCTCCAGGAAGTTCAACATCTCCCCTGCTGCCCTCCAGAAACCCTCACAGCTGCTCCTGGGGCAGAGAATCTCTCCCAAATCTCCATCCCAAAGAAATATTTAGACCAAGAGCCAGCCTGCAGGAGCAGCACAGGGATGGAGCTGCCTCAGGAGAACTCCAGTATAACAAAGCCATCGTCAACCCACGTGCAGCTACAGAGAGACTAAAAGACCTGCTGCCATTCCCATCACATTTTGCTAATAACAAAAGCTTACATGTACCAAATTGTAGCTCTGATGCAGAGAAAGCAGCAGACTGTGGAAAAGTAGGCTCATGGAGAGACTATATTCCCAGCTGGGTACTGCCTTGCAAAGATACTGTTCATCTTTGGCACACCAGGCAGGGACACCTAAGGCCACCACTCCAGTAACATCACATACAACACACATGAGCAGAGGTGCAGCTGACAGGACCCCAGTCAAGGAGAGAGCCCCTTACCCTGACCTGCTCACTCCAGCTTGCCCGTGGCAAGAGAAGCACTGCACAAATTATTCACCCACGCACATGAGGAAAACACCCAATCGCAAGAGAAAGCAGAACTGCTGTTTTGTCCTCTACCTGATCGGGGAGTGCGGATGCAGAGGGTGCCAGACTTGGTGGGAGAATGATCTTCATAGCCTTTCCTGCAGCGGCAGAAGTAGGTGCCCATGCCATTGAAGCACTCTGCCTCCTCCCCGCACAGGCCAACCCCGGCATTGCACTCGTTCACATCTGTAACAGGGAATAGATGCCCTAAGTCAAGCCAGGCTTCACATAAAAGGCCTTATTTCAGGAAAAAAATGTGAAACACCCACCTTCAACGAACAAGGAAACAATTTGTAGCTTCTTCATTCCTGCTGAGGTGCCAAGCAGCTCCTGCAGCTGAGAATGCAGGAGCAGAGACAGATTCCTTTCCTCTGGCTTCAGGTGCAGCCAGAATGTGAGCAGCAGGTTTGCATCTCTCATCCTGCAGGCAGAAGAAAGCCCAGGGTAAGGCAGGAGGAAAGACTCACTGCAGGCCCAGCTCTGGCAGCCCTTTTAGACCTTCCACTTGTTCATATTGGATTGTGGTGCTGCAGGCTCTTGCAAAGGTTATTTGTGACAAGAGGCAGCTTTGTTCTTGGACCAAGTCAAAAAGGAAAGCTCAGTTCTTCATTTAGAGCTAGGCTGAAATTACTAGATATTTGTGTAAAGTGAATTGTAGTGGCAACCTGCAGTCGAGATCAGCCTCAGCTAAGTGTGGCAAAGACCTTGCTGACAGCTCCCAGCTTTCTCCAGCAGGCACTGTGACTAGTGTGAATATCCTCATTTTAATCCAGAGTTTAAATCTTTCTTAGATCTATATAGGCCCCAGCTAGCATTAAACACCAATTTTCACCATCTTTCCTCCAGGAAACAGATTTTTCTTTTTTCTATTTCAAGGACAAGTTACTGATCATAGGAGAGGAACAAGCACACATCTCTGCCTGGGGAAGGAGAATGAGAAACCAAGACACTGCTATCCATGAAATATTACAGGTTATAGCATTCATCTCCCGAGCCAGCAGCACAGCAGTAACTCTACCTTTTGATATCCTTTAACTTTATTTCATTGACTCTGTTGGCAGAAAGTTTCAGGTTCTTCTGTATCTGCAAAGGAACAGAGTAACCAGCGCTGATTTGACATTCAACAGTATCACAGCAGTTTCTTTCCTCAGTCTACCTCCCCATCTTGCTCTCGACAAACCACCTAGAATGCAGTACATGTCCCACAACCCACCACCCTGAGCCTTTTCTTTAGGAGAACAATAATTGTTCCCATCTACTTAGCTTCAGCTCAGCTCCCCCAAACAGAGAAGGCAATTTGGAAAAAGGAAGGGCAATAGTAGCCCCAGGTGGTTGCAAAGCCATTGCAGAGCAGCAGTTGAAGGATAGCAGCTTTCTAGGCTAACAGCAGGCTGATGCTGTACCTGCTCCACTCTGCATCCCAGAAAGGAAGTTTAGGTGCAGCCCTGAAAGTAGATGCTCACACATTTGCCCACTTTTAGGCTTTGGCTGCAAGCTGCTCCATTTTCAGAGGTGAGTTACAGCCCTCAACTGATTGCATCCCTATCTCTGAAGTGCTTTTCGGCTGCCTTGTGATGGCATGGTGCTATGAAGGGCTATAAACACCAGCCACTGCAACCAGGCACCCTTGCAAAGGGATCAGAATTGGCCTCAGATGATGATCAAGCACAAACCAACTCGGATACTGGTTCATCATGTGGCTTTAGCGGAAAATCTCTGGAATGAAAGGCACAGCATGGTCTCTTCTGGTTGAAGATTTGGGACATTACATCTCTACCTCCCCGTGCCCAGACTTACATGGTTCTTCACAGATTCAAGAAGACTCTTTTGGAGCTCACTTCCACCATGAGGAATCCAGTCCTTGGGTTTGATTTTAATAGTTACTTCAAACAGCACATCTACCGGAAGACAAAAGATCCTGGCATGTTCAAATCCACATAACACAAAGAGGTTCCATGAGTACCCACTTGTGCAAGTCAGTGTCACATGAGTATTTCCAGAGGCTATGCATTAGGAAGATCAAGTTGAGTAACAGATAAAAACAAACCTTACTGTTCCTTGCTGAATACTAGAATTGATCTTCAGTGAAAAAAATACGAAGAGGTAATGCATACCTGATCACATTTACACGTCTTTAGTTATTGTTTCCCAAAGGTATAATCATAATTTATGATGGAGTCTAAAAGACCATTTCTCATTTATATCTGGGATCTGCTTGAAATACTGTGGGGTTCTGGCTTAATCCAGGCTGGCATATTTATTCAGCAATATTTCTGCTGTTCAGAGCTCAGGCTCCTTCTATACTGACTCATTTTTGCAAACTGTTCCTATGGCTTGCTCTGCCATACAAGCCCACCATTATGCTGCTTAGTTGACAGTGCTCCCATAAGAGTGTTTTGCTTCTCTCCCCGGTCAGAAGAGCAGGACTTCTGCAGGTTTCTGATCCTGGTAGTCATAAGACATCCACTGAAATATATTTACCTTGGTAAAATCTTTAATAGCCAGCAAGTAATGCTTGAACTAGCTGGCAGTTATATCAGGTTTAGCAAGTGAGCTCAGCTTTCTCCAAGCGAGGTACAAAGTGTCCAAAGCACAACTGTGGCATTGCTGTGATATCTTAAAAAAATTAACATCTTCAAAGTGGTTACTACTCAAAAACAACCCCCACTGTTTTCTAAATTTAATGAGCAGGCAATGTCCAAAACAGCCCGGGTCACTGAATTTAGGCTAGTGTTTTAAGACATTCTTAACTCTTTGCATGACTCACCTCCAGGATAGTGCTGGGATTGCAGTGCCGTGTCATTCTCCAGAAATGGCAGGGCAGAAACTAGATCTGTCAAAGCAAGGAAAAGCATCAGTCTGCTGTCCTCGATGTGCCAGTGATGGGAGAGGGAAAGTAAGTTAGGTCTGTGTCACTGCAAGAAGAGTGACATGTGCCAGCTCCTTCCTATGTTCTTTATACTGAAATGAAATATTAAGCTCTAAATACAATCTACTCTCCCATATAGTGGAAAGTGCTCTTTAGAAAGAAATCACCCCAATAAACATCATTTCCATTTCTGGAAGCAGCTGAAGTATTATTCCTGTGAAGACACTGGAGCTGCCTTGGCCTCCAGTGTAGCAAAACTGCTTGTGCATTACATGCCAACAAATGCAAAAAAGCTGAATAAAATCTACAATGGAGAGGCAAGAACAGTTTGGGAGGAGAGCAAATACCAATCGAAAAAAATCTTCTCTTCTAGCTTCAGGCATAAATTAATGTACACCAATGGCTAACTATTTCTGTCAAAGTAATCTACCATCAACATTTAAGCTTTTTTAGGGGACAAAAGCCTTTTTTTTTTCCTCTTCTCCAACTTCTGGAGCTCTAACTCAGTGATCACACTTGGGAGTACTGTGCCAGGCCACATGGGAACCTATGCAAGCCAGAGCTGTTTAAAACCAAGATGAGCATTCACAGTCTGCTTTGGGTATGAAGACCCAGAAAGAGGCCGGCAGGAGCCAGCTTCCATGGATAATTCAAAACATTTGGATTAGAAGTCAGCCTGTCCCTGTTATGAGCAGCATCATCCCATAGATGCCCATGTTACAACAGATAAATACTACGTCTTCTCAAGTATCTCCCTCCTTGGATACAGGAGTCAAGAGTGCTACCACATGGACCAACTGAAGATAACAGTCATGTCTACAAATAAAACCTCTTAAGAGAGTGATGCCTTACTGGAGATGGATATTGCACAGTGTCAGCCATCATTTCAGCTACAGGTAACCCAGAAAACACCTTACCAAAGAGCTCTTCAGTCCTTTCTCCCAAAGACACCATACCACCAGCAGTCACACCAGGAGACGGGTAGACAGAAAGTTTTGTACTGATGTCTAGTGGTGGCTCTTCCAGTACCAGTGTCTGTGTTGGATGTGCAGCAGCAGCCACTTCTTCTGACCCACTATCCATGGCCTGAAGCAGGCTGGGGGATTTGTCAGAGACATCTACCATCCTGCTGGGGATCTCTGAGAAAGGGAAACCACCTGAGTGACCTGGAACTGTGGTAACCGGGGCAGTCACTGGCTCTACATCCCCCTTGGCCAGCTCCAAGGCAGATGGGTCAGCTTTACACCCACTGTCTCGCCCGGTTGGAGCTGGCTCCACCAACATGGCACCTTCAGTTTCTCTGCCCTCAGTTCCACCATCCTTAAGGCTCTTTTCCAGCTTGGTTTCATGCTGCAGCTGACCATGCTCACTCAGGTCAAGCTTGCTCAGGTCAGTACCAGACTGAGCTTCTTCCATGAGATCAGGAGGGTGTTGAGCCTCTCCCTCTGGGCTTACAAGCTCAGGCAGGGTCTTGCCACCAGCAGGTGCAGCTGGTGGGCCCAGAGAAGGTCTCAAAATGGACATTAAGCCTTTTGTTACCACTGTCCTCCAGCTCCCTTTCTTAGAGGACTCTTGGACAGGCTCTTGGGAAGCTGCTATGGTATCATTTGAAGCGCCCACAGCTTCAGAGTCTCTGAACACATAATACCATCCTTTAAAATACTTGTATTCATGGCTTCGGGATCCACTTCCTGAGAGAAGCAACACTTGGACCTCAGTAGCTTGTGTAGCAAAGGTCAAAGTGCCTCTGTTATGGCAGGCATACACCACTTTGGTTTCCACACTTGATGAGACGCCCTGGAAGATAATCTTGTCCTGGTTGTTGCCACAGCTGTCACTCCCCTCGAACCCCTGGACATAGATAACAATGTGCTTCCGAGGGCCTGCCCAGATGGTCCAGTTGCACCAGATGTTGGTTTTAATGTCAGTATGCGCTGGAAGGTAAAACATCCCAGACCCATCCTGAAAGATGAGATGGCAGCTCCTGAGGGGAAAGTACTCCATTGCCCAGGGAGGTCCCAGCTCTGACACATCAGGAACACAAAAATACATAATCAAAGGTTATTATATGCACCAAGACAATATGGATATGCAACACTTCCAGGAGTGCTGCAGATTGCCATAGGTGAAGCCCCATTTCAGACTCTCTCCTGCTGCAAGATTTCTATAATTTCAGCCCCTGGAACCACATATCCCCTCTACAATTAGAGCTGAGCTTCTGTGAGAGGCTGCACAAAGCAGTCAATGCCAGCCAGCTCCAAGACAGACTCACCATTGGCCAAGGCCCAGCCCATTATCAAATGTGGCCTTGGCAATAACATAGTTGAGTAGGAGAAAAAAAATCTCCTGCACAACAGCAGTGAGAAGGGAGGAGTGGAATATTTGAGAGGAACAACTCTGCAGACACCAAAGTCAGTGCAGAAGGAGGGGAAGGAGGGGTTCCAGGCACCAGAGTAGAGGTTCCCCTGCAGCCTATGGTGCAGACCATGGTGAGGCAGGCTGTCCCCCAGCAGCCCATGAAGGAACATAGAGCAGGTGAATGCCCAAGGGAGGCTGTGGCCCTATGGGAAGCATGTGCTAGAATAGGCTTCTGGCAGGACCTGATGCCCTGTGGAAGGATGAGTCCATACTGGAGCAGGTTTGCTGGCAGGGTTTGTGACCCCATGGGAGACATGCTCTGGAGCAGCCTGCTCTTGAAGGAGTGCACCCAGTGGAAAGGGACCCATGCTGGAGTAGGGCTGGAGTATGAGGAGTTCACCCCAAGAAGAGGAAGAAGCAGCAAAGACAACGTGTGATAATGACTGCAGCCTCTCAGGGGAGGGAAGAAGGTAGAGAAATTAGGAGTGAAGTTGAGCCTGGGAAGAAGGGAGTGGAGAAAATCTGTTTTTAAGATTTCGGTTTGATTTCTTATTATCCTACTTTAGTTTGACTTCCCCGAGTTAAGTCTGTTTTTCCCATGACAGTGACTAGTGAGTGAACTTTCCCCATCCTTTCCTCAACCCACAAACCTTTATTTTTCTCTTCCCTGTCCCACAGAGCAGGAGAGTGAGAGTGGTGGGCACCTGGTATCCAGATAGGGCAACCCACCACACTTCTCCCCAGTGAACAGGTTATGATTGCCAGGTAGAGACTGCAGCTGAAAGGCACAGTCTTGGCCTTGTCCCCACCAAGTACTTCTGCCTTCTAGAGATGGCTTACACCAAGATACAAAGTCCTAGGAGACCTACCAGCATGTTTCTGTTGCCGTCCTTCTGGCATCTGAGTGTTTCTGGACACAGAGGGCTCCCAAGGCTTTTGGTCTCTTGACAGTGTTTCTCCCTGTGCTGCAGGAAGTTCGGGGTGTGCAGGAGTGGAGCTGAAAGAGGCAGTTGGCTGCTGTCCTGCACCCACTCGAAGAGCTTCTGTGGTTTTCTGAATTTTAAATCTCCTGAGGATGGATGCAGAAGGCAGTTTCTCAGTAGCAGCACTGTCCTGATGCTGCACAGCCACCATGTGCTCCTCTCTCCTCACCCCCCAGATGTCAGACAGGGAAGCTAGTGCCACTCCAGAGCCACTGCTCACATGACCCTTGGGCTGAGAAAGCCCCACATGAGGCCTTGGGACAGTGACAGAAGCTGGGGAGGGACTCCTAGACATCAAGCCCACAGAGGCTGAGGTTCTTCCTCCCTTGCTACCTACTTCCCTCAGCACCAACTTTTGCATTCCAGGACCAAGGCATCTGGAGAACTCATCTGTGCCCAGTTCACAGGCTACTGATGAATGGCAAGGTGGTGAAGGGGAGACCATCTCCTGTCCCCCTGCGCTAACTGGGGAGATGTCAACCCTTCGGCTGAGATTGACAGGGTCCAGATCCAAAGCAGCTGGCAGAGAGGCCACCTTGGACACAGGCTCCACATGTGAAGGAAAAGGTGCTTCAGGGATTAAATTCATAGACTCAAAGCCTGCAGGGTCAGCTGTTGCGCTGGAGGTCACCAGCACCGGGATGGTTTCTGTCCTTAGGGCAGCTGTGGGTATGACAAGATGCTCCAGCCCTGCTGGTGAAGTGTGTACAGTCAGCCCTGGCTGTGCAGCTCTGTCAGTTTGGTAGTGGCAGCTTTGGACACCCAAGGAAGACACATGAACTTTCCCAGCAGCTGGAAAGTCATGCATTTGGGCATTTTGAAGAAGGCTCCCAGGGTCTGAGTGCAGGACATGACTGCTCTGGCCCTGCAAATGAGGATGCTCTTGCAGGATGTCCAATCCTGCTGTGGGATGCAGCACTTTTTTCTCCCTGACAACTCCCCTAGAACTTTCCAGTGTGTAAATACCCATGAGCTTTGTATGTTGGAGGCCAGTTGTTCCAAGCTCAGGTTTAGGCATGGACAAATGCCCAAACCTGCTTTGGCATCTTTGGCTTCTCTCAGGTAGCAGTTGCAACTGGTCCCTATTTATCACTTCATACAGGCTGCTCAGGCTGGGCATCAGGTCTCTTGCAAGGCCATCAGCTTCACAGCTTACTGTGGCATCTGTTGGGACACTCAGCTGGGGGTGGTTTTGACCCTTCTCTAAGCTGATTGTGCTGAGTTGCTGGTTCATGGTGGTACCTGTGCTCTCTTGGCTTTCTCCTCTGCCTGGGAACAGAGACTGTGAATGTATAGCCAAGTCCAGGCAACTTGTGCATGTTGGTTTAACAGTAAATTGTAGGTTACCTAGATTTGTTGGCCTTAAGGTAGGGTTCAGGACAGATTGGCTGTTTTCCAGACTCACATCTGGTGGATGCAAGAAAGGTTCTGCTACCTGCAAGGTACCAAGAAAAGGAGTTTGCAGAAGCACACTTGAAAGCCTGTGCATATAAGCAAAACCCGTGGTGATGTCCCCACTCACAGAGAGACTCTGACCCCAGGTATTCTGTGCTGCAGTGGGGATTATGTCCTCAGGCTTTCCCATGTCTTGAGCTTCCTGGACCTTCAGCAGCTCAGATCCCAGCCCACAAGGAGCCTTTGTTTCCAGAAGTGGTGTCCTTCCACATTCATATGGCATAAGTTTAGTGGGACTTCCTACAGCCATTGTATCCAGAGTGATCCCTCTTGCCTGCATCAGCTCACCACTTAGCACCATGGTCTTGCCAAGGTTCATGGTGCTACATGGGGTTGCAGTGCCCAGCACATTTCTAAGATTTTTAACCCAGACAGATTGAAATATACGATCTTGCTTTGGTATCTTCCTTATACTATCTGCTTTTGGAGCAAGAGTCTCAGAGGTTGTGTCATCTTTGGAGGAAGATTCACCTTCCTGGTCTTGAAAGATGTAGTATTTCCCTTTAAACTGTGCATCTCTGCAGTTTGGCAAGTACCTCTTCAGCAACACAACATGAACAGCCTGAGCAAAGGTGGCAAAAACATGCATCTCCTTTTTCCAGCAAGCATAAACAACACTGTTTTCCACCAGTGAAGAAACACCTTCAAATAGAATTTTGTCCTCATTTTTGTTGCAACTGTCTGTAGTGACAAAGCCATGAATATAAATTATTATATGCTTTCTGGAGCCTGCCCAGATTGTCCAGTTGCACCAAAAGCTTATGGGGAAATCACCACGGTACGCTGGAGGAGAAAACTCCCCATACTTGTCCTTCAGTACTCTGTGGCAGCTTCTTAAAGGCACATATGCCAATATCCAAGGAGACTCTGGCTCTGAAAGATAAGAAGCAATGAAGAAGTTTTCCACTTCCCAAGAGTTACCAGTCCTTAATTCCAGAAATTATTTTCAATGTCCCTCTTCTCCCCACTTTGCTACCTCCTGCTCCCAATCAACATGCAAGTCCACCAGCAGGAGAATATGCCCTGCATTAGACCCTGGGGTTGAGGAAAGGAGGCCACCTGGCCTGCACCCATACATCAGCCTAGGGTGAGCCTAAAACCTAAACCCTTCCAGCTCAAGTACTGTTTCCACCCATACCTACCCCCAAACCTACTCCAAACCTCTGCCCCATCAGTGCTCACCCCACCTCTGTGTGTGACACTCCAAAGTACTTGGAAAGCTGGAGAAGCCCTGGTCACTATCTGCTCCATGGGGAGCCAGGCTGTACCCCCACTGCTACCACCCTAGAGCAGGGGACACATGCTTTAAGTCCTCCCTGTCATGACCATGCCAGGAGCACAGAAGCCTATGCACAGCCACACAGTGGGTGCCTCTTGTCCCAGGGAGGCAGATTCTCTCAGCAAGGTCAGGCTATTTAGGGATCAAAGTTAAAGGCAAATTGCCATATCTAGGTGAGTTACAAAAGCATTGAGGGCACTGTTACATTTGGTTTCATCATACAGGTGATGTTTATTGTTTATACACCTGCAGAGATGGGAGATAAAGCTCTCCTGAAAGTGTTTTCAATCTCTACCTTAAAGGGCTCAGCCAAACCAGAAGCCCTGGCTATACTCAGTAGGACAAGCAACATTAGTAGCTCCTCATAGCCCTCAAAGTGGGAAACATGTTCTCTTAAGCAGGAAGAAATACAGTGTTTTCTAAAAACACTGTCTTAAAGCTACAAGAGTCACAGGCTCATAATAGGTTTGCCCTATGGGAGCACAACTAAAGTTCAGGTTGAACTTTTGCTACTTGTTTTAACTGCTCCTGCCTCCAGGACCTGCTCTGTGGTAGGGATTTGGCAGCCACAAAATAGTGGCACAGGTTGTTTCCCACACTAACACTGATTTTTCCCTAACCCAGCACCGATCAGCCACATCCACTTCTCTCTACATAACCACCCCAGAGCCAGGTTGTTTCTCCTGACTTTCCACACCACTTGAGGTACCCAACAAATCCTGTGTAAAAAAAAAAGAAAAAAAAAGGGTAGTCTGAGAATTAACTCTTACCTGGTTTAAACTTCTGATATTCCTGGGAGGATTTCCATGCCTATAATGAAAAGAGAGCCCTATTGCAGACCCAAGTACCACTGCTCATGCTTGTAACACTACTCAGAGAAATGCCAATCTGAGCCTGATGGGAAGGGAGCACCAAATCCACTGTGGTGGATTGGGGTTTTACCAACATCTGGACCAAGCCCCGAGGCCACCTCATTTACTCCATGCAATAATAAATCTTTATCCCTCCCTACCTCCAGAAGCATTACTTGATTTATGCCATTGGACAACAACCAATACAAAAACAACCCCACAACACAGCAAACAAAGCCCAACTGTTCTTTAATCTACAGAGAGAAGGATTTATAAGCAGGCAGGACCCTGCACCCAAGAAGGGAGTCTCATACAGCAAACTGAATCACAGCTTTCTTTCACTCACCTCTTGGGCAGCACCAGCAGCATCAGAACAGGATCTCAGCATGGCCCCAGGACTCTGCCCACCAGCAGCTGGCTCCAACTCCCAAGGCACCAGGAGCAGAGCCAGAAGCCACAGGGAGAGCAAAGGCTTCATGGCAGAGGTTTATCACAGGCAGAACATAAAAATAAGACCAAAGAAAGGAAAGAAAAAAATTTTTGCCTCCCTAAAATAATTCCCCCCAGGCCTCTCTCGAAAACACATCCCTGCAGTAAAGGAGCCAGCCTAGCAGCCCACTCACTCATATATGGCCCTGCTACACCTCTGACAGCAATTAACTAATCATTTAAATGAAGCCAGCCATCTCTTGTTAGAGACATACTTGCTCTTTCAATTTGCTATCCTAAGTGGTCTGTCTTTGCCGGGTGTTTGGGTGAGAAGGCATTTATTGATTTATAACACATAATGCTCTAGGCCTCAAACTAAAGTAACACTGACAACCCAGCACGACACAGAAGCAGAGCCTATGGTGCTTGTCTTAATAAAAGAAAAAAATATTCAATTACTGAAGCGGGGGAAAGAAAAAACCCCTAATGTACAAGTGAGTGTTTTCATAACGACATGTTGACTGGCTTCTGCTGAAGGCTGTGATTTTCCCCAGGGCTGCACCATCCTGATGCAGAAATGAATGAAAAAGGTGATGCTGCCTTGAAATACAAGCAGCTCCTCTCCTCATCTACACTTATTGAAGTGTGGAAAGCAAATAGCCCAGGTGATGAGGTATAAATTATTAGATGCTTAAAATTCTTTCAACTGTAATAGCCTAACTTGTCATTAGGGGCCACACAGATTAGGCAATTAGTCTGTTTGACATGCAGCTTTGACAATGTTCCTTTTAAAATGTCAATCATCACTTAGCAAAATAAAAAAAAAAAATTTCCTTTTTTTCTTCTAAGTAATCACAGCCTGACAGACTGATGGATGTTTCGGAACAAATACACCCATGGGTTTTTTTGTGGCAGCATATCAGACTGTCCCAGTTGCCCAGGTTTTCAGCAAGCAACTGCATCCCAGTTCCCAATTTTTATGCTTTTCTGCCCATCCCAGTGCGGTCCTGATGACCAAAAGACCAGTGAGAGCCTGTAATTCTTACAGCTGGAAAAACCTCTTCCCCCTATGGGCATCTGCCTGTAACTACACAGGTTCAAAGTGATCCCAAATCCCCTACAGTACGTGTGGACAGACCTGCAAAACCCCTTCCACACTTACCACAGAAACATAGAATCTTGGAAAAGCACTCTAAGATCATCAAGTCCAACCATTAACCAAACACTGCCAAGCCCACCAATAAACCATGTCCCTGAGTGCCACACTTACATGACTTTTAAATCCTTCTAGATACGAAGTCCTTGCCCTTATGGGGGACTTCAACTTGCCAGGTGTTATCTGGGAACACCACACATCCAGCACAAACAGGTTCAGAAGATTTCTAAAACACCTTGATGATAATCTCATGGTACAAGTACTAAGAGAGCCGACAAGGAAAGATGCCCTCCTTAATTTGTCTCTTGTTAACAGAGAGAGTCTCATGATTAAAGTGGTGATTGATGGCTATCTTGGCCACAATGATCATGAAGCAATCGCGTTTAAAATCTCTGTTGACAGGAAAAAATGTGTCAGCAAAACTTACAGGACATAAGGAGAACAGACTTCAGGCTGCTCAGGAAGCAAGTAAGGTTCCCTGGGAAAATGCTTTTGAAGGTATTTGGGTCCATCAGTGCTGGGGTCTCTCAGTGCTGGTCACTTTTTAAGCACTAACTCCTAAGGGCACAGGAGCAGGCAATCCCAAAATGTTGGAAGTCAAGTAGACAAGGCAGAAGGTTGACAAATATGTTGAGTGAAAGTAAGATCAGGTGATATGAGAAGAATACAGAGATGCTGTTCTCTACTGTGGGAAGAAAATTCATGCAGCCAAAGCTCAGTTGGAGCTGAAGCTGGCCAGGACTGTGTGGGACAATGAAAAGAGTTTTTAAAATATGTTAATAGCAAAAGGCAGTGCAGAAATAATATCAGCCTGTTACAGGATGAGGATGGCCACCTCACAAACAGGGAGATAGACAAGGCAAAGTTGCTTAATGTTTTCTTTGCCTCTATCTTCAACACCAATGACAGAGTAAGAGGGTCTCAATGCCCTGAGATGGAGGACCACAGCTGTGACAATGGTCAACTCTCAACTGACCCTGATCTTCTGCTCCAGCTGGGCCCCCATAAGTCTATAGGGCCTGATGGGATTAATCTGAAAATACTCAAAAAACTGACTGATGTAGTCATGAGCCCTGTCTCAATGATTTTTTAATTGTCTTGGGACCCCTCAGCAGCCTTCAGACAGCCAGGCATCTCTGAAACTGCCAAGGCATCAGGGTTGGCCACAACTGATAAGGGGGACAACGGCCACCTTGGGGGCTGGCAGTGGACAGTTAACAAAATTAAAGTGATTTCAGCAAGTGCTCAAATTTCCCCCCCAGGCAGCAAGATGTACTAGGATCTCCAACTTACAACTGTTCTGCTGTCATTTATAAGGCACCATAGACTGTCTGAGAGCTTAGGATAGATAAATTTACCATCTGCCTCCCTCTAGTGATTGCATTGCTGAATAAAGAGAAAGCAAAAATAACACTGAGCTATAGTTACTTTTATTTTCTTTCCTAGGAAATAAAAACAGCTGAACATCTTATTTTTTTCTGTTGCTTCTTCATGATTCTCTTACACATCAAAAGCGAGCAGGAAGAACTAAAGGAGGACAATAAATTAGAATTTTCCTCATTGTCTCACTTACTAGAAATTACTAAGGTCCAAAGC